>MCFE01000041.1:0-202278 GCA_002104905.1 Basidiobolus meristosporus CBS 931.73 | reverse complement strand
AGCAAACAAGTATATAGTAATTTGAGAAACCCATACATATCTGATGTACAGGTTCCATTGAATATTCCTAACTTTTTGCTTGACTTACATTAGTCATTAATTCCTGCGATTCTTAAATTGCAGACCCGCTGCGTGCGTATTATATTAACTCAATAAATCTCCTTAACTAACAGGAATCTCTGCCGGAAGCACACGAAAACAATATCTGCAGCGTAGGCAGACAGCGGAGTTGCTGAGGGTTCACGAAGTGTACAGAATACATTTATTCAAATCCCCAGGAGCAGTATTGCAGGATGAAATAAGCGTAGCCGATCGAGCTTCAGTATGAGTGGGTTGTGCTAAGGACGTGTATATGGTAACAAGTACCACATGGGGTGCAGGCAGCATCTCTATTGCCCATTCTTAATCCACTGAACAAAGGACAAGAGAGCGCGCACTGCACCCGATCAAGACAACAGAACCCGTGACGCGGCCATTTTCACAGCAGTCACATCTGCCCTATTTCGACATCGTAAGGAAGGGATTGCTCATGGAGGCAAATATTCCAACTGTGTTCCATTCGCCTAGTTGAATGCTAGTCAATCCTCGTTTCTGAAACAAGCTGCATGCAGAGAGTAGGGAACCCGGGAGAGAAATCCTAGTCCATTCTCGTCAAGACATCTCATGGGATAAATTAAACCTCACCACATCTGTGAATCAGAACTAGAATCAAAATCAAAATCGAAACCAAAACCACACATGACATTGCAAGGTGCTGACCTCATAAGCTCGCCATCCGACACCAAGCTAAATCCCGTTCTCTCCCCCGAGTGTATACCAGGCTGCCTTAAAGCGAGACACCCACTGATGACTGATTCCAGGGATCATTAGTGATACGCTGCACCATCGCCCCCTCTGACCCATTGTCATCGAAGCTTTGAATGGTTCAATCCTATTCTCCTATTGATGTGCTTGCCTCAATTCCAGATATGGCCACCAGTGGGGCTTACCCTCAAAGTCTTATACTTTCGCCATGGCGCAGTTGATCATTTGATTCCTCCAAACATGACGCGTCTAAGAAATGTACACAGTTCGGTGGTACAAGATTTGCGTCAATCTGCGACCAGCAATGCAAGTCTCACCATAGCCTCGGATTAAAGTAGGTGTCCAGAAGTGGGGAGGCCAGAATCAAGTCATTAGGTGGGCAGAACAGAGTATCGCAGTGCAGTTACAGTGAATCCGCACCGCACGAAACTCTAGACGCATGTTGCCAAAAACGGCCGTACAGCTAGTCTCTGTTTGGTAGTCATGTGGAAGAGTACTGCTTAACTGCAAATATTCACCCGCGATTTGTGGCCCAGCCTTGAGAGGCCCAGGTTTTGAACTTGTTTGAATTTCATTAATGTGTGCGTCCACGGTTCTTGACATCGTTGGCTAAGAATGGCCCATAGCTTCGGCCTGCCTCTATCCTATATCCGTTTTCTGCGTGGTCTTGTACGCTCTTCAAGCGCGACATTAGAAACAGATAGCAAATGAGATCTTAAAATGTTTATTAATCAATAATGCCGATAATAGAGCAGATGGGATGGTAGATGGTTCAGTAAAGATAGGAACTTGGATCCCTATCCAGATTCGTACACTTACCACTTTGATGAGAATTGCACGTGAAAGGTGACCCAAAAGCACACAGCTCACATTTATTAAATTGTTACTCACAAAGGTATATCTTTGAGCCATGGATGCACTAATGGAAACGAATTGTTTGTTATATCACTTTTCTTGCCTGCGGGTACATATTGTTCAAATTTAAATCGCATGCCAAGACTTAAATATTTGTTCACCCAAGCATACCAGCAATCTCTCAACTGGATACTCAGGTCTTGGCCTATACTACGACTACGCGCCACATAACTCCTTCCTTAGAAGGGCTTTTCAGAAGTCAGACTAATACTGGCACCCGTCACGACCACTTCGACCATTCTCTAGCGTATATATATTGGAGATGGGGTGGATTTCCCGGGACTAGTCGTCTGGCAATAATACTTTAAATTAGGCAATCATCAAAAACTCCACCAATCTGAACGTCTAGGGGTAATAACTCCAGCCTAAATAAATTAGCAGATGTATCTGTGATAAGCCTTTTTTTCCACCAATCAAGTACCCATTTGAATGTAGTGGCATCCCATGGATTTCATCGTGTAGTTTATTTAATTGACACAATGTCGCTTGCACGAAGAGCAATTTCCAATTTTGGGTGATCTTTTCGGGATCAACCAGCCCCGAGTCATCCGACACAAGTCGAACCCCAACTTTGTTGCGGGATTTTTTCACCATACAAGAGCGTTGGTCCTCTTCACGAGCAGCTTGTCTCTTAATTTAGATCCGTTCTGTATTTCTTTTTTATACAAGTCACTACATTTTCTTCTAATCTTAATTGTCTAATTCGGGATGGGTTTCGATTTGTCACAATACGATGAAGAACAAGTTCGTCTCATGGAGGAGATGTGCATCCTCGTTGACGAGAACGATAAGGCCTACGGTGGTGACACCAAAAAGAATTGTTCGTTGTTCTTGCGCGCAACTTAACCTTGGCAGTTACTAATCGATCCAACCTATTTTCCCAGGCCATCTGAATGAGAATCTCGATAAGGGACTATTGCACCGTGCTTTCAGCGTGTTTCTGTTTGACGACCAGAACCGGTTGTTGTTACAGCAGAGAGCCGAGGAGAAGATCACCTTCCCCAATCTGTTCACAAACACTTGCTGTTCGCATCCTTTGTGCGTTCCTGACGAACTGATCGAGGAGAACCAACTCGGTAGTTATCCGTTCAGTGACTTTTCCGTCTCCCAAGTTCTAAGGAAATTTACTGTTTCACATTCTAGGTGTGAGAAATGCTGCCCAAAGAAAGCTTCAACATGAATTGGGTATCCCACCGGAGCAAGTCCCTGTGGACCAATTCGAGTATCTCACCCGAATCCATTACAAGTCTCCATCGGATGGAGTGTGGGGTGAACACGAAAGTAAGAGCTGCATCTAGGCCTTGGTTCCATTTCCCATCCAACCTAACCATCATCTTCACCAATTCCAGTCGATTACATCCTTTTCATCAAGGCACCCAATGTTACCCTCGATGTTAGCCCCAACGAGGTCAAGAGCGTGCGCTATGTTAGCAAGGAGGAGTTGCAGAATCTGTTTGCCGAATCCGGTATGGCCCGTAGTTTACACAGTAACTGATGTGATGAATATCTCGAAAACTAAATTCATCCAATCCAATTCGATCTAGATACCAACGGAATGCAATTCACTCCATGGTTCCGCATTATTGCTGAGAGCTACCTCTACAAGTGGTGGGATAATTTGGACAACCTTGATTCGCAGAAAGAACAAGATAAAATCCACCGTTTCCTGTAAACCCATCATACCACTCATTTCCCCATCCTTACTCAACGGAACTTCCCACTCATTGGTCGTGGCTGGAAGCAGAGTTGAAACTCTAAATTACCATCTCCTGGCCATGTACCACCCATTGACGTAATAAATGTTTCGGGCACTTTAATCTTGGCCTATCGGTCATCTCCAAAATCATTCTGGCCTGCTCACGTTCCATCAGGGTTTGATGGATTAAGTTGCTGCCAATGGTTTCGGTCCTGCGTTGACCATGCCGGAGAGTTCATTTGTCACTTTAATATACATGCCTCCAGTGGGAGACTTGTTCATTGGGGGATAGGCCATGGATGACTAGACCACCAAGGATCTTCGCCTAACCGAACGATCATCTGGAGTCCGGTGGAGGTGCTCCCAAGAGATCGAGTAGTCTACTGGCACTTCAGCGTAGGCAATTCGAACGGAGATCACTCATTGGTGAATTGAGGGATCCAGATACGTGATAATCCGTTTTGCAGCGAGCTTGTCCAAGCTTCTATCTATATTTCGTGGATGACGACGGATATGGAACTGCGGGCTAGTAACCTTTAATGCCAAGTGACCAGGGGACGTTCCGGGATCGTCCCCAATAGATCCGGTCCACCTAGAAATCATCAATTTGGAGCTCCATCGTTTTCCACTAGGGTGTTTGTTGGTGCAGAGTCGACATCAATTGGCCCCCTCCATTTTACCTGGTGCTCATTGGTTAAACTGGTGTGACTGAATAGAAGTGAGATTCGATGCATGTTAGCTTGTGTACTTTGGATGCTTCACACGGGCCGAGATACTCGGAGGATAAGTCAGGGAGTTGTCACACGATCATGAATGAACGGGCCGTAGGTACGCATTCGGCATTATGATGAATGTGCTGCTTGCATCTTTTTCCACCTCCTGCAACAACCCAGCATCAGTATGAATTCGAGCATGTGAAAGTTCGGCAAGAACTCAATCTCCAGAGGTAAATCTATGCCTATGCAAGGTGAGGGATAGCTCATAATCACGCACCATACGCTTGCCGGAGTCTTTATGAGCTGCCGATTTATTCGGGCCAAGCGGAAACCCCAAGAGGTTTGACCTGACTAGCCACAAGAAATCCCTCATTGTTCGGAGGGAATGTTCTTCAGAGGGGAAACTGCTAACTAATAGCCTAAAATACTCGGGGTTGGTGTTTACGTCAGAACACATGATGATGCTAGGATTCCCCCTGATCTTCCTGGTCCAGGGGTTCCCTTCACCCCTACCTTCTCCGGAACCCGAATCTCCCATTCCTAGTGCATCAATTAGTGATCAGAATTGCAACCTGGTTTAACCAACCTCGATTTGTTTTGAAGATGGTTCGGGAGGTGAATTATTGAAGCTACCTGAAACCCCCTTCTCTCACCCACGCCTTTCCAAACCCCTCCAAAACATCATGGCCATTGACACCGCCGTAATGTACAGTAAAATGTATCAATCCTGCACTATCAGCCAGCAACCCATTCAGGGGATATCCTCCTCTCCTTCAATACCCCCGTCTTTTTCATGTCTCCCACTTCCCACCACTTGCAAATGACCACCATACTTGTTGCTAGCTTATCACCATTAAAAGACCTATAGATGCGGATAGGCAAATTCCGGTCGCCAGAAGCTACACCTTAGCATATAGAGGTATGATACCATAACATTGCCACCTGTAAGAATAGTGGATCAATAGCTTTGCGGAAACTGGCAGACACCCAACGTATCTACCCAGCGCCAAAAATATAGGGGTCAGCCTAGTAGGCACCAGGGTGTGCTTGGAATGAGTGTCAGCAAGTATTCCTGTAGCTTGAAAATAGATTACAAGGAATCTCTTTTACAACCAATGCTCCTACTTACGCTCAACCAATGTGCGATGTTGTGCAGAGAAAGTGTACAATTCTGATAATTGACAATGGATGTATACATAATTGGACTTCGAACTGACACTAACCATAGTGACTGCTTTCTCTAGCAAATTGACTCCGTCAGTGTGAACGGAAGTGTCCGCTTTCTGTTGTGGCTATTTATGACTTGGTTCTTGTACACACAAGGAATATAGATATGGATATGAATAATTCCTTACAATCCTAGCTGATATTCAAGGGTCTTTGAATCCATGTAATTTATAGACCTCCATCTACTCTCTATTTGTGCAAGATACAAAGCCAGACCACTGGCCTTGTTGCGAATTTTGGAGATAAAACACAACAACAGTTTCCACATGCTGATTTATTGAATGTGAAAGTGTAATATATATCTTTACACAGTCTTGGGAAAAAAACATGTAAAATATGCCAAGAAAAGTCTCAAGAGCATGTGTGTAGAGTTTTGGGGCCTTTGGACAACCTTGAAATTTTTCATGTTCTGGAAACTGATATTTGGGTGAAGTATTCTGATTGAGCACCAACAACAAATTTAGGCAGGATATTCTAAGACTTACATATATTGAGCTAAAAGACTAAGTTAATGGAGTATCTAGGTGCAATTTCAAAGCTTACTATATAACTTGTTGTTTAGAATATTGTGCAGCTCGATGCAAGTATTTATTAGTAATAATTAACAGAAAAGACTTCATATTCATAACTTCCAGGCCTTCACTGATTCTCAGAATTCATTAATATCTCACAAACTAAATATTGAGCAAGTACTTCATGACTTGGCTACAAGTCAAGTAGAGTCTTACGCTATCCCTATGAAAAATCTCAAAGCTGGAATTCATCTGATAATCTGCTGGTATTCTAACAGTATTTTGTTGGCATTCAGCTGGTATTTTTAGTTGCAGTTGTTGGTTGAAGTAGTAAGTAGCTGATGACCAAATTTGGTATGAATGCTAGTTGGCATAGTCTCCTCCTGGAAAATATGTTTGCTTGTTTGCCATGTAGCTAGTGCCCGAGATATTGAGTGTTGAAAGCTTAGTGAAACTTGGAATTCCGTTGATATTATGATGGTATTCTGCTGGCCTTTTCTTAATTTTTCTCTTAGGGTATACATACGGTCTACGTGTAAACTAAATATTTACAACAGATAATACAATGAAAACTTTGCGTTTATATCTAGCTATGTATGTTAATTTAGTCACATAGATAAAGATTTAGTGCTGTATTTCAGTGGAGTACTACCACAAGATTCAAAGAATGCTGTTTAAAGTTCAGAAAATCCAATCTTGAAATTTCTGATACAGTGAAACTTTTGTTTTGAATGTTACAACCGTTCCAAAAAATTGAATAATGACTTGGCTAGATATCAAACAGCACTGTCGATGAATGGATGTATTGTTGTTTACTTGAACAAAGGCCTCGTAGCAAGTGCTGTAATTGAATAGTTTTGAGCATATAATATAGATTTCTGATCAAAAAGGTAGAAACACTTTATGGAAAATAGCAAAAGTCAAAGCTTTTTTGAAGTTACAACTGAGGGTTAGTGTTGATGATGGAAGTATGAGACATATGAACTTTCAGTCACACTGTCATATGCAAATCATGAAACCTATTCTACTATTCAGTCACCATATTTACGGGCAACAGGAGAATCGTTGGTTTTTGGAACTCCTCGCACTTCAGGCCATGAAACTGAGATAATTGACTAGCCTGTAGTACACTTACAATTCCCCCTTTATTATTAATCTAAAACCTTTCGAGTGTCGTTAGATGGAATGCAAGGCAGTGTTTTTCGCACCGCATCACAGGGGGAGGTATCAAGTATACTTTGTGACAAATCATAGGCGGGCTAAGTATAAGGAAGAGCTTGAATGCCCTCAGCGTCACAGTAGTAGTGTGTAACCAACCAGCGGGTCGTTTAAACTATGTGCAGAAGGAAATCATGGCCTGCAATTTGTACCTCGCATCAAAGCAAACAATAGTATGGTGGTAGATACTCCATGTAGATCATGCCTAATTCCGCCTACGTGACCACCAGGTATTCAAGGGTCCCGTCGCACGTAGAGCACTAACAAGAATGAACGGGCACCACAGCTATGTAGATGATTTGCTTCTTTACTTCAACCCCCACCTATTGGTGTAAAGGATTACAAGATGACCAGCAACCTAATAACTCCGAAACCCATAGCGCCTAGTCGCAAATGATACCATGTTCCTATACCCACGAGGTCTCATTGGTGTAACTGTAACCATTCTATGTCCGGTAAATTTTAACCGCAAGCAAACATCTATGAGCATGGTGCACATGACCTAGGCTTCAATTCCATCACCTATTGTCTTGAGCCAGTAAGGTATGAGTGGTTAGAGAATAATGAAGGAATTGCTGCCTCCATTGGATACAGCTATGTTCCGGCCTACATATGAGGAGGACCATCATTAGCAAGGGTCCAATTCACGGGCTGCATCCGTGCCCTGCCAGTTGGTCTCATCCGAGCGGGAGTGTCAAATACTAGCCGCTAATAGAACGGACCAAATTAATAAACCCGCTGAGCAGTTGCAGGGGATCATTTCCTTCAGGTAAAGCGATCACTATTGATAGGAAAATCACTTCCCATGGTGACGTTCATTGAATGCAACGTGTAACAGAAGGATACTTATGATTCATCTATTGAAGGTATCAGGAAGCCAGGTTTCTCGTCTTCAAACTGGATAACGATACGCTCACGTAAGCGGATAACATCCTAGGGAACGGTGGAAGTGACAAAGCTTGGGAAATATGATTGATCCTTGTACCGAAAGATCCCCTGGGACACATTTATCACATATCATGACATCCGTTCCCCTCTGCATATGGTCTAATTGGCAATTAATCGGTTGATGCTGGAGCACGCCGTGTAGAGGTTCTCCCTTTCCAGGGTTGCTCCGATGTCAATTTTCCACTACTTTGCACCGTTTCCTATCTCGGATAGCTTAGTGGACTAGCACCCTCACTAGGCTGTTTAGGTAAGTGTTCGAGTCACAGATTCAATGAATTAATTCATGTTGTACCCTTCTGCATCATCAACTTTATGATGGACAGTTCGCTCAATTTATACATACCTTGAATAGTCGGAGTCCCCCTGGCTTGCAGGGCAAGATTCTTCACAAGTTCTCGACGGGTTTCGAGGCCACTGGTGGGAAGCGGCCCCGAGAGGTATGGCACGGTCTAGATTTCGGGACTGGGCCATTCTGTAGGACTGGCCTTTATCTTTAGGCCTTTGGAAGCCTATGAGTGATGTAACACGATGGCACTCCAATGCTGCACTCTACCTGATTGTACCAGATCAACAAATTATACACGCTGGTCAAGGCTTAATGGTCGCCAAACAAAGGTCCAATTTGCATGGTTTCTGGAATATTAAGCTTGGAACCGGTATTCATAGGCCAGCCAACCACCTATCAATCATAGTTTGTCACACAAATGAAACGAGTTTTGCCTCTTAACGAGAAGTTGTCCATCCTGAGAAAGTGTGCTCTGATTGGTGCCAGAGGGGATAAAAATATCTGGGACGATACACACTTGGCATGGCATTTGACGGCCAATCATCGGGGGCTAGGGCGAGGAGGGTAATTAACAATTGTCCATTTGGGAGCGAGAGGAGAAAGTGATCGATATTGGATTGCCTAGGGCTGATATGGTGTTTAGTGTTGGGTTTTAGCAATGGATGTGGATTGTATTAAGCTCAGCCGAATCTCAACTCCACACGAAGTAAAAGAATTGCCCCGGGTGGCTATTGGGCGGTGTTTAAGTGCCACAGTTGAAACACAGCAGAGACTCTGATTCATCCAGTAGCCAAAGCAGAATGGGGGCTTCTATACAGTGCGTGTTGACAGTTTGAACTTATTGCGAGAGATACAAGGCCATGTTTTCAGACCGGGGATCTCGATCTAATGATGGACAATCTAGCACATGAAGATGATGGCTTCGTTTCTTCAGGAAATTATTGCTGGTGTACTGGCAACCTCTGACGAGCTACATGTGGCACCTGAACACCGGATTTCAAACAAATCGGTTATTCTGGAGTGACTGGCCATTCCTTAATCGGGATTCGAAATTCGCTGTGCAGTAAGAATCCAGCCTCCATCCATGGAGCAATAAATTCGCTAGTGCTTCCCTACTTCGATTCTCTAAATTTCCCTCCACACGTCTACACCTTTTTTCCTCTGCCAAGGAATTAATCCGTGCTGACTTTTCCCACCCTAATCCCCGCATCGTCTACTTTCCTGCCCCTGTTAACTCTTCTTTACCCCGTCGCTGGCTCGAGGCTTAAACTACTCTTTATAGACCGCCTCCTTTGTTGTATAACACCATGTCGTTGATGAAGGTAAGCCTTGAAATTTGGTGGTGTAGAAGTTCACCCCGTTGCTAATCCAACGCCTACCATTCTTACAATAAAGCTGGAACTTGAGCAATGGCAGATGGCCGCAAAAGCCTTCGATGAAAAGCAATACGAGCATGCGCTTGAGCTATTCGAGGTATGGAGATGCACTCTTTACCTGCACCAACCACGGATAGGTTTTCACGCGTTCTTGATGTAGTGCGTAGGCGAATCCGCCAAAACCTTTTTCAACATCGGGTTGATCCTGAGTACCCTTAACGAACACGAGTCTGCGGTAAGCGGCATGATTCCGGGTCTGTTTTGGTACTAACCGGGCGATACTAATATGCAATTTCCTCGATGTAGGTGAGGGCGTATACCTCGGCGTTGCAACTTGATCAGTACTTCGCTGTAGCCTATTTCCAGAAGGGAGTCTCGAATATGATTCTTAAGGATTTTGAAGCGGCGTTTGAGGATTTCAATGATGCGCTGCTGGTAAGTTACTTAGGTATCGGACTAACGACCATGCTATCTTAATGTACTCATGCCATCTCCCTCTGGGCCCCAGTATCTTCGTGGCAATCTTTACATCGATTATGCACAGCTTGGGCTTGACTTCAAGTTGTACGCTTGCGAGGTACTATTCAACAGAGCCCTGTGCTACTTCTACCTGGATGAAGATGCGCTCGGGATGAACGACCTGTTGGCCGCGCAGAAAGAAAAGCAAATTCCAAAGCACTACATTATCGACAAGGCCATCGACAATAAAGCGCAGGTAAGAAGGGTCCTGAGGGCGGAGTTGAATGTCCGGTTATTGACCCCATGCATCTTCAAAGGATTGCGGGTTTTTCACGATTCCACGCGGAGTGCTGTATCGCCCATGCGAGAGCAAGATCAAGAATTCCAAGAAGGTTGACTACCTTGGGAATTCGAGACTCATTGCGGCTGCCGACGATAAAGACACTTTCACCGGATTTAAGGGAGCACTGGTTCGCAAGGTACGCCCACTGCTTCAAAAGGCTTCGTTGAACTTAACTGACATCGGGTGTGTCTGTTTAGGCTACTCACATGGCGACCACAAGCCCTGTCCCTTCGGTCAAAACTGGCTTCGGGAAGCCCATGGCCGAGGCGGTTGCTTTGCATGAGTTCAAGTCAAATCCGTATGCCAACAATCAATTTTCCAGGGCTGCGATGGCTGCGAACGACGATCGCGACCAGTATCTTCCCGATGCTCCACACTCAGGCTATCCTATGAACAGCACGCCTATACCAATTCCCAAGCCATCTCTAGTCCGACGAGCCACTTTAGGTAACTCCTTGCGTCGAACCAACTCCAGGGCAGCAGAGCGTTTCCGTACAAAGCCCAACCTATCACGACACAACACTTCTGTTGGATACGAGAAGTATGGAAATGACCATGAGGTGCCTAGGATTGATATCAAGGCAGCATTAGCCTTCAGGCACCAAAGCCCACCTTCATCCGCGAGCACACTAGTCGAATCTGCTCCATTTAGCACGTCCCCAATATCTAGCTCCGGATCCACTGAAGACGCCACTTCACTTCATTCGGCCAAATCCATCCGTATTCCCAAAGGCAAGGTAGGTCGAATGAAAAGTAGTAGTTGACCAATATCCATCCAACTCACCTCCACTTCCCTAGTTGAAGGTAAAGTGTCATTACAAAGATACTCGAGTGATTCTGGTAGACCAGAATGTCACGTTCCAAGTGTTGCTCAGTCGAATCCAAGAGAAGTACGACATGGTCGACCGCGTGCTAAAGTTGAAATACCGGGACGAGGACGACGAATTGGTCTTGATTACTGACCAGGACGATTTAAATATGGCCCGAGGTTTGTTGGATGATCATTCGAACGCAACGCTAAGCGATCGCTTGGAACTCTGGTGCTTCGCCTAACTATAATGACTACACTACGCTGTACACTCTTCACCCAAACCCACTCAGACTTGATCAGCTCCCCCACCGTGCAAACGCTTCATCAGGACGATCCTAGTTGCATAAACCTGACTCTACTAATTAAGCTCTGTGTACTTCCATCCCACCCATTTTGCAACAATATCACCCTCCTTGCGATGACACAGCTGGCTGTTCACGAGGTAATTTTATAGTTGTATTCTTTTTTGACATGTAACATGGGACCGTTTGGACGTGATTCTATATGCCCACAATTAAATGTAAGCCAATAAATACATCGCCACCACCAACATACATGGGACGCTCTAATGGTGCGTCGGTTTTGAATCCATGGCTGAGCCACGCTCGAAGTCACCATATCCAACACCTACCTCTGGCGACCTCACGCTGGCTCGTCTGAACATGCATGGTACAAAGTGAGACAGGGTATTTGACACTTGCATCTTCATCATATCTACAATGTGATGTGTATACCGGTTGCCAACTTGTTACATATTTCCTTTAGCCTCCCAACGCTCTTTTCCAACAAACGTCCACTTAAGCTTGGGTTGCTTCTGTTTGGATGGTTTAGCCTGAGCTTCTAGCTGCTTGCTATGGAAGTCTCTAGCTTCCATAGCCTCTAGCAGCTTCTCCTCCTTGATCTGCTGAACCAAACGATCGTTCAAGGCCTGCGCTTCGCTGAGCGCACCGCACTCCACCTTCGCGTCAATCTCTCGTTCCAGCTTTTTCTACACAAGTCAAACAAGTTCGCGTGGTAAGTGAGTAGAACTGTACGACCGATGCCACAGTCAAGTAAGTGGTTGGACTTATCCCGACTTACCACGGCCTCAGACTTCACATTCTGGTTGAGCTGTGGATTGGGGTTGATGTAGGTAGCCAGCGGCCGGGGTGGGCTAGTTGAGGAAAACTCCGGAAGATCCGTGACTTTCACGGCCGGTGTCAAGGCATCTTGTCGTTCGGGGAAATCGGGGGAAGTGCAAGCCATTTGCGCTATTAGAAAGAACCCGGTTAGTCAAAGGTGGAAACAATACGGCCGATAGGTGGCTAGCCGACGACCTCTTTTGATGATTCGCTTTTTCAGCTGGGCCGTTTTTTTTCGCTGCTGTTTACCGCCACCCTGCGCTTCGACCCTTCTTTTTTTCAGCAATTGTAACCGGGCTTGCCGGTCCGCGTGGCGTCTGTTGGCCCCCTGGTCTGTCTTGGTCGAGGAAACCGGGGCCTCGTCTAAGGAGGTGCTGCTAGGTGAAGGGGACCGGGAGGAAATCATGAAGCAAATGAGAGGAATCCCGGTCATTGTTCATTCATTTATACATATTTATAGTTACGGGGATGATGGAATCGAATCCAATGAATTATTGAACATCTGCTTTATAACCCAAATACCACGTGCATTTTAATCCGATTTTGAAGGGGAAATGGCCAGTCTGCAGGAACAGTTGAATAAAGGGTAGGTAATGATACAACGTAGGGTAAGTTGATGGATCTAGTCTATCTTCGGGGAGGTGGCTTTGGGGGAAGGATTATCAACTAAAGGCTCTGATTTGGTCGGCGATATCGGGCTCTGAAGAGGAGGGTTGGGGGTAGCGTCGACCCCGTCCAATTCCATGAGTTGTGTCTGTTGGCTTTGAGTAAGCGGTGACTGATGTTCACTGTGGTTACCAGGAAGTTGGGCATCAAGGCTCAACATGTCTAACTTAATCTCGCCTTCGCTGTTACCCGCAGCAGCGGTTTGCTCATCATCTACACTATCGTCGTCGGTGATTTCAGGGTCTGACTCCTCATCACTACTAGAAGACGAATCGATATCCTCTTCACTGCTAGAGGATTGACTATCTGCCGTAGATTCGGTAGGTCTGTCAACAATGGGTGAATCGAAATCAATCAGGTCGCCAACAGGGACCTCTGCAGGTTTCGGTGGTGCAGAGGCATTTGAGCTACCTTCTCTTGGCGCCATCGTCTTGGCACTGGGCTTGGTTTGGTTTGGAGGTGATCGAGGCGGTCTAGGTGGTCTAGGTGGTGGCACTGGAAATCGATTTATAATTAAGAATGCTGACATAAAACGGTTAATTCATTTAAACCAAAATACCTCTATTGGCAGCAGGGATCTTCAGTATGGCTTGCCTGGAACTCCGTCTAGGATTTACCGGTGGTGCTTGAGGCATTTTGGCGGCAGTCTTTCGTGGAAGAGGAAAGATTGTACCCACATTAACTACAAGTGTGGTGAATAATGCCGAACTAATCAGCAGCGTTGGACAAAAGATCAGCCCTAGATTCGATACTGTCATCTTATTCTGTGAATTGTAGAAGTCTAATCGCGATAGATGAGACATCAGCCAATGTAGCAGAAAGTAGTTGGAGTTAGGTAAGCGGGTCGCGATGATCGCCATCTTCCTGGGGGCTTCTTTGAGCTGCTGTTGTCTTTGTTCTGGGGAGATCTCAGTAGTGTCAGGCAGGCATTCATTAAACTCCCGAAGCAAGTCTTGAGGGATAATGGGCTCTGGAACTATACATAGATATGCCAACAGTCACCATCATCGTCATTTAATGTGTAGCCTGAGGGTTGAGGCACTTACGCTCACGAAGGTACATCTTTAACAAGGTGGCAACTGTATGAGGACTCTCGGATATGCTCATCAAATCCAGATCATTACCTACGGGGTTATTCGTCGAAAACTTAGCTCATCCATCTGTTCTACGTGATACGCGGAGTCAAAAATACCTTCGTCAAAAATTGCTTTGAGATTGGCAACAGCGCTAGCGCTTCCAGGTACTCTGTACAAGCCTACCTCGGTTAATCCTGCAATAAGGCAACGGCATGCTTCAATAAGGATCTTGTAGACGACGCAACCCCTCACCAACTTACCATTACAGTCCAAGTACTCAATGCATCTAGCGACCACAGTAGGGACTGGACAATCACTGCTGATGTTGGAGCGCTCAACTGCGACCTCTAGAGGCTGACCAAAAATTGATGGCTCGTAATGGATTTTATCCATCGCTTCGTTGGGTTGGTCTAGAACAAAAGTCGTCAGAATGGCATATTTACGTCTACCCAGAGATAAAGCATTGCCCAGCTTGATGCCAAACTGCAACTAGCTACCCCTCAAGGGAAATCCTGATCGCAATACCTTGTGAATTTCTTGCTTTCCATTTTCCAAGTCTATCTCTGCCTATCCTTGTCCACTCGGCCCCCTTTGTTCGGGCGACATTGGCCATTGCCGAGGTTTTCTGGCCTAGGTTCATATCCGCTATTTTGGACCGTTGCCCACGAGCTATACTCTGGATCCGATTCAGTGCTGAAGAGCCGGTTGTGTCCTTTTGGGTGTTAAGGCTGTCGAGTGAGTGGTCAGATAAATCAGGGGAATCGTTCGAATCTTCCACATCGAAGAAAGTTGTGGTAGCCACCTCGCGAGGGGAGCTGGTCAATCTCTCGGAAGAACTAATGGAACTAACGATAGGTGAGGAACGGGTGCTACTGGACGACCTAGGGCGAGGTGGCAGGTCTAAAGGGAGTCGTGTCTGTTTCGACATGACTTCAAACAAGATAGAAAAAAATTAACGAATTCAGGCGGGAATCAGGGGTGTAAGGCTTGTGTCGGCTCAAGTTAATATCGAAGAGTTGACCGCGGGAGTGTTATGGTGTAACTCGACTGGGAAATACAAGCAGAAGATTTTAGCAAACAGTCTAACTATTAACAGCCGATGCTTGCTTTTTTTCTAAAGATTTTTATCGTACGAAATGACTGGAAACTGAAGGGAATGCTATCATCACAATCCAAGCTTCCTTTTACGCTAGAATCAGAATTGATTTGCAGGTGAAGTCGTAATAGTGCCCCATTAAAATACACACCCACCAGAACATCACACCCCCAACCCTAACCCTACAAGCTAAATATGGTTGATCAGATAACATCAAGGATTTCTGGTTTACTAAAAGTGATTCATTAATATATAGAAATATTAGAACGTTGCTTCTACCCTAGGATGTGAGTGCTTTGACACAAGATTTGTGTAGTTATAGCCTCCAATCGGGCAACTCTTCGTATCGACAAAGATCCGAGTATTCGAGATGCTTCAAGGTTCCGATGAAATACACATACTATATGTCAATAAGCTCCCAAAAGAGCGGGTACAGAGGATCGAAAGTATCTGAGGGAGGCTGCGACTAGTAGAAGCATTGGCATGGCTACCGGTGCAGGGTTGCCTAAAAAATGATCATTGTTGCTATGTGATTGTTCTTCATAACCTAAAGCAACCACTGTAAATAAGATGCGAATCTAGGCTATATTCCAATGGCACATTACTTCAAACACCATTCCATCATCATATCCGTTCAGCTCGGTAGATCCAAAAGGGTTCTGCCCGCTCGGCCCACGGGTAAAAATTACCGGTCGGGAATCCGGTTTGCCGTAGATTTTTTGAATATCTTCCCACTGCGATACAAAGATGTTAGCAACATGGACTGTCGTGCGGGGCGATGAGAGTAGTAATTACGGTGCTGTCCGGGACTATAATATCTGACTCTGAGGGCAAGTCTTCGAGGGCTTCGCACTCTGAAACTAAATATTGCAATTGCTGTGAGTAATCGAACCAAGTTGTTGGGATTTAGCCTGCTTCTTACTCTGATGCGAAAGCAACTTGAATGGACACTTCCGATACCTATCCATTAGCGAGGGTCAGAGATTTAGGTAATTGCCAGTCTACAATGTACATTAAAGAATACCGACTTGCCGAAATCAAAATGACCCGGGAAATTGCAGTGTAGGACGATCTTCTTGCAACGATGGGTCACCGCGTCGAATAATAGGTCAAACCCGTGTTGGAAATAGTTGTAGAAGTAATCGTTGGGTGAGTCATCTACACAACCGTGTTAGTTGGTGGCCATTCTCGTTGCACCGACAAATGGCATACCGGTGATTCCCCCGAAACCGCCAGAATCGACATTCTTGCCAGCCTCGGACCGTGAGTGGATCCTCATCTTATCCTCCTCTTTATAGAAGATTTCATTAGGCTGGCCCAGGTCAGTGATCACATCCTGCGCAGATGTAACATAGAACTCGATTCTGGTTTTGCGCCCGCCGGGGTGGTGAAGCAGTATGCGCTTGTTCAGCTGTCCAGACTGATGAGTACGCCGTGTGGTAAGAAGAGATTAGTGAAGTACTTACGTCGATCAAGACACAGTCAACTACAATAGCGTTTTTGCTTTCAGGGTTTAGGCCTATCGGAAGAGGTGGAGGGAATGCCTCTTGCCAGCTAGGGCCATAGTATACATAAACTCGATTGCATACAGGAGTAGTACCGTCTGGGAACTCCATGGCCATATCTAAGGATCTCAATAAATTAGCACTCTGTTGAAGCAGAAGGTGGCGGTGCTTCTAACCTCCATCAGTATATAAGTGTTTGTGCTTCTCTGGGATCGGAAACACAAAGGACACGCCCTAGCAAAGCACAGGGCATTAGCCAAATACCGGAAATTAAGCAGATTTGGGCCTTACAGGGTAGTGGAGGGTATATTCTGATCGTTTCTCATCAAATTCCCCAGGATGAGTCGGGCTACATTTATAAAGAAGCTTTAGGACACACTCAGAGCGTGTAGACTGTTGACTAACTTACCCAAATAGTTTGTAGACCAGGAGAAAGGTAGGTACGGTTATTCTGGAGCTACATAACATTCCAAATTTGTCAATTTCCCGGGAGCCAAACGCCTTTGGAAAACGGTCACCTACTTGAAATCATGCTCCTCATATGACAGTCGCACTTCCCCCATCTTGTATAGCAATACACATTTCAACCTTTGTGAAAAAGGATCGAATCTCAAACATATACCGTTATCTACTAAATTCAAGACTAGGTCTTGCTCTAAAGGTTTCTGACAGCCGTTAAATACAGAAGATTATTCTCTTTTGAGCCAGGAATATGGAGAACTTACTTCATCATAATATTTGAATTCTACTTTGGGTACTTGCACAGGATCGGCTTTTAGAATGTTGATAGTGTCTCCTATAGGCATACCTAATTACAGACATTAAGTGCTTGTGGTTTCGAAGATATCGATAGCGTAAAGCGGTACCTAGGACGAACTTCCCAATGTGATTAGAGGGACGAATTGGAAGGTTTAGGACGGCGCGATGCTCAGGGCTCTCCATGGCTAGGCAAGATATAGAAGAAAACAGGCTTCGCAACTATTAGGTAAAGCGTATTCTGGTGAGGATAGTTTTCTTTGGTATGAAGCGCAGGTGAACTGAGAAAGTTGTCTTGAAGGAAAGTAGAACGCTAGAAACCAGGGGAAGTCACAATTCAGTTAATGTGAATCCATTGGGGATCAAATGATGCTATGGTGTGTACTCAATGAGATTCTGGCTAAGCACACAGCTAGCCATTGGACTAGTTTTCCGATCCTGAAATGGTGAATCAATCTAAATTGGTAGTAGTTAATCACCTTAGTAATCATCCAACATTTTGAGGTTTACCAAAAGCAGCGTGCTGCTGTTGTTGAAACGTCACTGATTTCCGCAGTCCCCTGACATCGATTTTGCAGCAATCAACGAAACAGTCAAGTGTTAGAAGCTTGACTAATGGATGCAATATTGAATGAGGGTTCGGACACAATGTTCGGAAGAAACGCTGTTGTATAGGATTTTCGGAGCCTACCCTGGGGGCATAACAAAAATTCCAAGATACAGCTCATGTAACCGTGGCAGCACATCTACGAAGGGTGAGATAATATATCAAGCAGGCTACCATATGGCTCTTCCAGTACTGGTGCAATGCTATTTTGATCGGCCAAGTCTGCAGTGCTCTATTGCCATCCCGTCATATTTACAAGGGTCGTCGTTCTTCACCTCTGGCTACCCATCATAACCATCAATTCCGAGTGGTTTTCAGAAGCTTTATTTCCAAAGAGGGATAGGAATAAGTATGGCGTTGCTATGGACAGTCAACCTCGCTCTACTTGTTGCAACAATTAATATAGATGTACTGATACGACCGCCAACACAAAAATGTAGGGCTTGTAGAAGATAAATGGATAGTATTATGAACTTGGTATATGAATAAATTTGAGAAGCTCGGTATGAAGAAGCTATGGACTATCTGGACGCAACAGCACTTGCTTAATAAGGATCTTTGATTTGTAACTTTAGCCCTTGAGCCACTCTAAGGATGCGGTAAACTCTCAAACGAAATGTTGGACTTGGAGGTACTCAAATCGATCAGCTGCTCCTTCGCATTGTACAAATACCTGTACGCATTCTTGATGGTGACCTCCGAAACACCAGTAACTGGAGCAATGTCCCTGGTGGTTTTTGGAATTTGGTAGAGGTTCGATATCAGATATATACAGGCTGCAGCTATGGACACTGGGCTTTTACCAGCCAAAGTGCCCACTTCCTTGGCCTTCTTTGTTAGATCAACTGCAGCTTTCTGGACCTCCATAGGCAAGCTCAAGTTTGAACAGAAACGAGACATCAGGTCTTCACTTCCCATGGTGTTGACATTCGTCTCCAGGACACGAGCCAGTGCCTTAAAGCAACGGCCAATCTCCTTCTTGGGAACCTGGGTCAGCGCACAAATCTCTTTGAATGTTCTAGGAACATTTTCTTGACGGCAGGCAATGAAGATACAGGCGGCTATGATGCTTTCATTTGGTTTGCCACGTAACAACTTCTCATCTTCAACACGCTTGTAGAGCTGCTTGGCTATATCTCCAATAAGCTTAGGGAGGCCAATAGCGTCGCACATTGCAGAGATCTCCTTGTATGCTTGTACCAGATTTCGTTCACCCTTGACCGCTGACGAACGACCTTGAATTTTACTGAGGTCCCTTGCTGTTCCTGAGCCCCCGTCGGTTTTGGAGATGACTGTGTCGAGCTGTGAACCGCTTAACAAAGGATTGGCCGCTGCACCAACACGAGAAGGATCGTCACCGTCATCGTTAGCGAAAGTACGCCATTCTGAGCGGGTATCTATAATACGATCTCCCAATACAAGACCACAATCGCCACACACTAGGTCTCCAGATGCAAACTCTTCTACAATATTAGGAACAGGGTTTTTACATTCTTTGCACATAACTTTCACATTCAGATCTGGTTGAGGCTGGCCAGGTAGTGGACGTTGCGCTGTTACTGGACTGGTCATCGTGTACTCTTTTAGGAAGAATATGAACCAAATGTACAAAAGTGAATAGCGCGAATGCAGAGGAGCACCAAATTCAAAAAGTCCTTCAAGTCAAACTGTCAGGTCACACTACTCTACGTGGGAACCAGGATTTTATTATACCAAGTTGATAGAGTAACAATTCACTCTTGTGCTGTTCGCCTGAGGTTTATTTTTTCACCGGAGTAGTGAGAAAATTCCCTCCTTCCCAAACACAACATCCTTTTATAGCCGACCTACACAATTACCCACCGTTCCCCATTTTAATCTACTTCAC
The DNA here is from genome assembly GCA_002104905.1 of Basidiobolus meristosporus CBS 931.73. NCBI lineage: Eukaryota > Fungi > Basidiobolomycota > Basidiobolomycetes > Basidiobolales > Basidiobolaceae > Basidiobolus > Basidiobolus meristosporus. The sequence goes on along the minus strand of MCFE01000041.1, from coordinate 182,273 downwards.
CCCAAATCTCCCTTGCTGCGGAGACTCGCATCGGATTTATCAGAGTTTCTGCAGTGGTACTGTTGTGCGATTCCTCAGGACCCCTAATTAATTTATCAACATGGCTGCCTGTTCTAACTTCACCGAAGAATTGACTATCACTACCTCTGAGGGACTTTCGTTGGGTGCCACACTAAACTACAAATCAAGTGATGAAGTCATCGTCATATGCCACGGGATGCTGGATACGAGGCGCTCCAATGCGGTGAACAGCCTCAGCCAGCTGCTACCTTACTCCACGCTGAGGTTTGATTTTCGGGGAAATGGAGATAGTGACGGGCGTACCAAGTATGGGAACTATTATGAAGAAGTGGAAGATCTACGGGCGGTGATTGAGTATGCAAGGAACGTGCGCAAATTTAACGTCAACTGCATCATCGGCCACTCGAAAGGAGGCTCGGTAGTTTTACTGTACGGCTCTAAATATAACGACGTCTCCCTGATCGTCAATGTCAGTGCACGCTACTTTCTTGGGCGAACACCCGTTCGTCGGTTCGGCCCGGATAATCTATCCCTTCTGGAGACCCAGGGCTGGTTTGTATGGAAGAGATTTGGAAATGATATGGAGAGGGAGTATATCATTTCAAAAGAGGACCTGCAAGAAAGAGCTGACACTGACATGGCTAAAGCGAAGCTGGTTCCCAGGTCCAAGATCCGATACCTAACTGTCCACGGGGATTTGGATAAAGTGGTCCCTGTAGAAGAGGCCTATGAGTATCACAAGTTACTTGGCCCGGAGCCATACCATGAATTGGTTATCCAAAAGGGAGCCACTCACTTCTTCAACTCGGAAAAAGAGCAAAAAGAGCTATCAAATACCATTCTTCAGTGGATTAGGCAAGCACCAGCACATCTCTGATATTTAGATGAACCACGCATACGCCCACATAGAAATGCCTCGTGTATCACATGGAATTTTATTAAAAAGGATGTATATCATGGTGGAAAATAGAAACTCTAATAAAAGCAGAATAAAAAATGCAAACCAAGCAGTCGACTTGCATGGTCCAAGTAACCAAGGATCCGATGCACACAGATGGAGGAGCTATTGTTCCTGTTGATACTAGTTTGGAAACCAAGCCACTGTGCAACTAAACGTGGAACAAAATTCGGTTTCTTTTTGAGGAAGGTCAAAGTCAATTCTTCTTGAGCGCCTTCTGACGTTCCTCAATATCTATTCTTGCAAGCGTCTTGGCGGCACCTCCAAATTGAATGCAGTTGATGATCTGTTTGATGGCGCATATAGGGAAGGTCAAGAAAGTCAATATATGAACCAAACAAACGGAGTAGCCAGCGATGCTGAAAACTAAGACAACGAGGGTAAGTAAGTGCCATCCATATTTTTCCATCTACACGTCTTTCGCATACCTTCTGGGCCGGTGTTGAATGCAAGGATATAGAGCAGGATGAAAAACAGCTCATTGCCAGCGCAGAAGGAGAAGAGAACAAGCTTTATGAGGCAAAATTGAGTGTCCGCCTCAATGTCACGCCAGCACCGAAAATACTTACGTTATTCGAGTAGTAAGCTCGGAGGATGAAGTTTTGCTTCTTGGAAATGACCTTATGGGAAGAGACACCTGAAGAAAGTGAGCTAAGCAAGGTGTTGAGTATTTGTCTCGAGGTCTTGATTATGAAAAGCAAGCAGATACCTGTACATATGCATGTAATGACTACTGAGATCCAGAGAGATAAGGAATTGGAAAAAGAGGGACCAGGAAGGGTACACTTGTGCTAAATAGCACATAAGACAGGTGGTAGTGCATCTGTGGAAAAGAGTCAGGAAGCGCGCTAAACAGAAATGTTCAACTAAAGTATACCTGTCGGTAACCATGTCAAGTACGGCTCCGAACTTGCTACCTAAATACAAACATAGCCATTAAGTACGAGTTCCTATTTCGGAGGTAGACCACCTATCCGATAAAACTCACATTGGTTGAAGTATCTAGCAGCATGACCATCAACAGCATCGAGTAGACAAGAGAGAGAATATAGAGCGACACAGAAAACGGGTGCCTCTGGCATATAATAGAGAGCGATCGCAGCCAAAATTACTCGCGAGTAACCTGAGATGTGTAAGGAGGAATCGCAATAAGTTCAGTATCTCCATAGAATGGAGGTTTGAAGTAGTACACATACCAATAAGATTGGGTACAAACAAGAAGATGTTCTGTTCGGGTTTCGACATCTTTCCAAAGGTGTAGGTTAGGTGACAAAAGGTCGAGCGGGACGAAACAGAAAAATAATGTGAATTAATTTCCACTTGCGATCATCACAGTAGCGAATCCATCTTGAAGATAGCACCCAGTTAAACCAATCAAAGATCATGAAAGCTACCAAGAGCAATGGGATAAACAATATTGACCTGATCACTTGGTACAAATTGACCACTAAGGTTTGGTAGCCATCTTCTAGATTCTAACTCCCTCAGAATTTCTAGAAATCTCAATATCGCCGACAAGCAAATAATTTTCGACCATTAGGGTGTAGTCGCCATTTTGGCAACATAGTGTACCATATTGGCCAACCATCTGGCCTGACGATTCGATCCTCAATACCAGACCGTATCAATAGTCCGCGATTTCTCGGATGGCACGCCCAGCTTGTAGAGATTAATCACATCTTGTACATCCCTTTTGAGCAAAAGAAAGCCCTCATGGATAGTGATGAACTCGTGGCGTTCTGATGAATTACATCTATGGCCTGAAGAGTAATAAGGCGATATTGTGCTAGCCATTGCAGGGTCCAAACAGTAGGGCGTTTGGGAGTCTATCTAATTAAGATACTGCACAGCTTGTAAACTGGCCTGATCAATCCACATCAGAAGTTGTTCATATGACCTATTTCCAGGGATAAAGCGGCCTTGCTTCGATTAGGTGCCATAGTGCCCCATACGGTCCCATGGCTGACTCGAATTCATGTTGCAATTATATACTCCACTAATTGAGAATGATCTCCTCCGCCCTTCGCTTGGTTCCCAGTGAGCATACGATGCCACCATACGTAACAAATCAAATGTCAAACTCGACATAAACACAGAATGCTCTGAGCGCGTCACTCTAATGCATTTACGTAATGAGAACCGAACATCCTCTATCTCTACTATGAGCTTGGACAGATTGTCAACATGCAGCAAGCGTGTTGGGTTTATTCATCAAATTGTCTTGACTATAATGGCGGGAAAGTGGTAGGAGGGGATTAAAGTCTAGATCTGCTGTTTGGCAAGGAGGTGATTTCATCGTAAATCAATGTAGTCAAGAAATCGGCATAATCCGAGTCTTTTCCGGTCACCTGTCCAGCCATATATTTCTTGGCAAGATCAAATTTATAGCTACCGTACTTGTTCCCCAGTTGTTTTTTCAAAGAGTCCGTCTCCTCATCCAACAGCTGCAATAGCCATTGTTGAGTCACTTTCTTCCCTTCTGCCGTCTGAACCTGATGCTTCGCCCATTGCCACAACTGGGATCGAGAGATTTCTGCAGTGGCAGCATCCTCCATGAGATTATGGATCGGAACGCAGCCCAGACCCCGAAGCCAGGCTTCTGTGTATGCCAGGCCTACAGATATATTGCTGCGTATTCCATTCTCGGTGATCTTTCCTCCCTCTATATTGTTGTTAAGCAAATCGGCAGCAGTTACCTCAACCTCGTCACGACGAAGGTGAATCTGGTTGGGGGTGACCATATGCTCATTGAAGATACCAAGCGCAATCTTGACAAGGTCCGGATGAGCAACCCAAGTCCCATCGTGGCCAGCCTTAACCTCCCGCAACTTGTCATTTCGAACCTTTTGCATCGCTGCCTCGTTAGCTTGGGGGTTGTTCTTGATAGGTATGTTAGCAGCCATGCCGCCCATAGCATGGACTCCACGTTTGTGGCAGGTCTTGATCAACAATCTAACATAAGCATCCATGAATGGTGAAGTCATTGTCACATCTGAGCGATCAGGGAGAACAAATTTACGGTGTTGACGGAACTTCTTGATGAAAGAGAAGATATAATCCCAGCGCCCACAGTTTAGCCCACTGGAGTGCTCCCGGAGCTCATAGATGATCTCGTCCATCTCAAATGCGGCAAGGATAGTCTCAATGAGAACGGTACCTCGGATAGTACCACGTGGAATTGAAAGCATGTCCTGTGCCGCGTTGAACACATCATTCCAGAGCCGTGCTTCAAGATGAGACTCCATCTTTGGAAGGTAAAAGTATGGCCCAGCCCCGATCTCTATTGACTTCCGTGCGTTATGGAAGAAATACAGAGCAAAGTCAAAAATGGAAGCCGAGCAAGGCTGCCCGTCAATCAGTAGATGCTTTTCCTCCATATGCCAGCCACGAGGACGAACAATCAGCGTAGCTACCTTGCCATCTTCGCGAAGTTTGTAGTATTTCCCGTTGGGGGCGGTGAATGTGATTGTTCGTCGTAGTGCGTCCCGCATGTTTATTTGGCCGTCAATAAGCGTATCCCAAGTTGGTGCCGATGAGTCCTCAAAGTCAGCCATAAATGTCTTCGCCCCAGAGTTCAGAGCATTGATGACCATTTTTCTATCGACTGGACCAGTGATCTCAACCCTCCGATCCTCCAGACCAGGACCGGGCCGGGCAGCTCGCCAGTTAGGATCGTTGCGAATGTAGGTGGTTTCGGGAAGGAAGTCCGGTAGGACTCCATTGTCGAGCTCTTTCTGACGCTCCTCACGGCGTTTCAGTAGGGCAAGTCGAGTGGAATTAAAAGTACGATGGAGCACGCTTACAAAACTGAGTGCTTCATCAGTCAAGATCTCTGCCTGGTAGGCCTTGACTGGAGCAAGGATAGAGACGCCCGCGATTGAGGTTTGGCGCATAGTGGATATAGATGACGATGGATATGCTCTCTTGGATGGGTGCTAATCATCCTTTTATTTCTCTGACTCCTCGATCATTTTGGGACAGTTCCTTGGATCACATGTTGCTCACCAACACCCTAGCCGCCTCTGGTTTCAGTTAGTCAGTCTGAAACATGACGTCACCCAAAGGGATTTGGGTTTTGCGATTCGCATATCCTGCTGAGTTCAACAAAGAGGTCTATACTGGTTCCTGGTTAACGCAGTCACGACTGATAACGGACAGCGCAGAAGGATGGGTTTTGTGGTGTCAAGCGGTAGCAGATGAAGCACTTGGGCAGCGAAAGGGTGTTCGCCGAATCAAGCACCACTTCACCCTGTTGAAGATCGAATGATCTGCCAAGCAAGATCTCTCTTGGTAAGCTCCCATATGCAGACCATGATTGGCGGCACTGCGATAGGATGCTGGCGAATCCTTCGGATCACGAACGATTGTTTGGCATAAACAAACCCATGTGAAAGCAGATGCATCCGAGCGATTGAACTCCCATCGTATTTAGTCATCCATGCAGCCGATGTTTCCGAAATTTGGCTGATGATGCTGCTTGTTCTCTATTTTTCTCTGTAGCAATTAATACTCTGCTCAGATACATGCTCTGTACGAAAGTTTGACGTCTGAAAGCGCCACTGTATGCCCAATTAACAGGGGGGAACGGCTGACAAGACCAAAATTTTCCCAGGGCTGATGCTCTGCTTAAGGTAGTTCTTAGTGGTTTGCTTGCCATGGCTATTTCAAAGCACTAGAAGTAGCCCCGGATCTATTTGTCATACTCTAGCGCATCTTTTTTCTAATCACTCTAACTATATTAGGCAGGTCCTACCATTGATCCATCAACCTCTATTTCCTCACCACTACAACTCTAAGCCACAGCATGTCCTGGAAAGGCGTTTTCCTTTGGACTGTTAGAAAGCCTACAGGGCTGATATAGATATGACAATGGCGGTATTGGCTTGTATCCTGGTAGGGGGATATCAAAAGAATCCGCTTCACTTCGTTGTCAAGCATGATGTTCCTTATTTTCCAACCGAGACAGGAGATCTGATAAGGCAATAAATAAAACGCTCTGTCATCTAGTTGAGACCTACATCGTGTGTCGCATCACTGCATTGGGTGGGCACTGTAGTTTCATTACCACATAACTATTTATGCAGATCTGGGACCATAACTTGACCGTGTTAGACCCCTTAACTGATACGCTGGCACAGTTTGGTGCTTTCCTAGCACGGCAAACAATGAAAGGGCATTTGAATTCGCCGATATTGCTAGACCAAGCAACACTAGGCCATACCTCCGAAAGCTAAGACTATACATAGTGACCTCTATTCTAGAGATTCCAATGCTACACCAATTCCAGGTACATGACAGAAAGCGAGCAACTTATCGTTAACAAATGCTTCCACTCAGCATGAGCAAGAACCCTATGAAAAATCCCAGACTTGGAATTCATCTGATAACCTGGTGGTATTCTGATAGTATTTTGCTGGCAATCAGCTAGTGTTCTTCTTTCAAAATTTTAGTTGTAATTCTTGTTATAAGAGTCTTGGAGATATAGGAAGTGTTTGAGAGAACAAGTAGACTATGTGGTTCTCACTTGATGATTTGTTGAAAGTAGCATTTATACTCCTAAATGGTCATACAACTTTGAGATGTTTCATGTCTTGGGTACCTGATGTTTTGGTGAGAATATTCCAAGCAAATCCTGACAAGGAATTTGACCAGAATTCTTGAAGATTTATAGACAGTAATCCAGGTGACAAAGTTAGGTAAATATTTAGGTGTAGTTGCAAAATCTACTACAATACTTTGTGAAAGTAGAGATTAGCTTATTACCAAGTTTGGCATAAGTGCTACTTAGCCTAGTCTTCTCCTAGAAAATGTCTGGTTGCCTGCCAAATAGCTAGTACCTGAGATATTGAGTGTTGTAATCTTAGAGACTTGGAATTCCACTGATATATATGATGGCAATCTGCTGGCCTTTTATTAAATATTTTCTTAGGGTAATTTTGTTTAAGTGTTGTATGCCTGTGGTGAACTGCTTGTATACTCATCACTTTCTCAAGATCTTTTATTTACACAGAGCCTTGTACCCATATTCTTGTCATTGATTATATATTCAACATTTGCAAGGACCAGTCCTCCTATTATAGGATCAGTCTTTGACTCTATCATCTAGAACATTCTACATACTATACCATGCTTTGGAATCAATGGAAGTCTAGTTCTCACTGATTCATTACATCAGACACAACAAATAGTTATGCTTCCAATGCAACTTGATAAAGTGACAAGACAATTAAGCAACTTGACATGAAGCATAGTTTATGGTCTTCTGGATAAGCCAGAGTTCTGGAAATTTTCAACACTCACAAATCATCACACTAGCAGACATCTCACAAACTAAGCTCCAGTGGTGTTGAAGATCTGGTTTTTACATCAGATATCAAATAAAAAGGAAAATCTGCAGTGCTCTATTCAAAATTGAAGACTTGTCACAATGCTATTCATGTGATTTGCATAATCTTATTTTATATTTATTACAATCTTGCAGTATACTTGCTGTAGAATCTTTAATTAGAGTCAAGGGTTCACTAAGATCTTAGTCTAAAATCTTGAAGAAATCTGGCCATATTTCCAGTTGAGATTTACCTGGGATATCCAACCATAATCCCTATGAAAAATTTCAAACTTGGAATTCATCTGATTTCTAGCTGGTATTCTGCTGGTATTTTGCTGGTATTCAGCTGGTGTTTTGGGTTCAAAATTTCAAATGCAATTTTTGATGGAAGTAATGGGCAGCTAATTACCAAATTTGGTATGGATGCTAGTTTGCCTAGTCTCCTCCTGGAGAACTTGTCTGCTTGCCTGCACATCAGCTCTGAACAGAGATATTGAGAGTTGTCAATTTTGAGAACCTTGGAATTCAGCTGATACTATGATGGTATTTTGCTGGCCTTTTCTCAATTTTTTTTCTTAGGGAATATTGGAGGTCCAGGAAGTAAAAAATCTCAAATCTGTCCAAGCAGCCTCATACTTCTCACACATATTCTTGGGACTTTCCTAAGCACATTCTGGGAGTCTGTCTTGCCAAGACCATGTAATAGTATATATGTTCAATACATCATCAAGTGACAGCTGTTGTATCATTTAGTTTACATTTTGACCATTCATATAGTGTAAGATTCTACCTGGCTTATTGCAAAGTTATGAGTTATTTACCCAAGGTTTAGTTTGTAAACTAGTAATTATTTTTGAGAATTGGTGAAGGTTTGTAGGTTAACAATATTTCAAGCTTGTACAAATACCCCCAAATGTTGCACACAGATTCCTGGGATCTTTCTTGAAGCACACTTATAATTAGTTTACAAAGTTTCTCTGAAAGTATATATACTTTACTTGAGACTTTCTTGTTATTTTATCAGGTTCATGTAGCTCATCTAGCACTCTAATCACTTCTGATACTTCCTAGAATTTTGCAACAGTCTTCTTGATAGTTATCCATGGCCATCATGGAATATGATGCATCCTGGCTCATAACACTTACTACTGCATGTCTTACGCCTTTAGTAGTAGAATATTCCAAGTAAATTCCAACAAAGAACTTGAACAAGATATTTTAAGATTCCAAGAATATGACGAAAGTGGCCAAGTTAATGGATTAGCTTGGTGTATTACAAAACTTGCGGCATTTACTACTGCCAGAGCCATCACTGCTACACTAACTTGATGCATCTTGTATTGACTATATCTGCTGCTTAGAAGATGCCGGGATGATGATTTTATTTTGCCTGCTGTTGACATATTAGCACTCTTCCCAGTGACTGCTATTTCCTTACAGCTTGTTTAAAGCTCTCTTCCTTACTGGAGGCAGACTCTTAAGGAGCTTGATGCCAGCAGAACATCAGCAGAATACTAGAGGAATTGCAGTAAAATATTAGCAGAATATCATATAAAACCAAATCCAATATATTCCATAGGGTATGGGGAGGAAGGTGAGATCATCATAAGCTGATAGCCAAAGGCTCAAGAGGTTCAAGAAACTCCAAGCCTAAAACTTTACTAGGGAAAAGTAACTTTACATATGAGATAGTAATCCTACTTTGATTTAAATATTTGACCTTGCTGTTAAGAACTAAGGGCGTCAAGAGGACTACAACCAACTGATTAATGAGCATTGTTTATGTGATTACAGGTATATTTGATCAGCAAACAATCGATTAATTTGATCAGGATGTGCATGATGACTCATTACAAGTTACTCAGACCATCAAAGCTCCGATGAAAGTAGATTTACGCACTAATAAAGAGTTGGGTAGGGTCTCGAAAAATCAGATACATCATGGAGAGGCACACTAATGGATAATTCGAAATTGTTTTTAGAAAACCACTTCAGATCCTAATCCGTGCTTGAGCTAACCAGTTGCAGTGGAGTTAGGATTGGCCAAGGCCCAAAGGTCCCAGGGGTCGGCCAATCTCATCCAGTATTCGGCACACATGAGAGCATTTTCACCAGAGACCTAGCCACAAATATATCGGCTGACAATAAATGATAATGCTTTGAAGAGTGGGAATAGCTCTCTTGCCGACACGTTAGATTGAAATCAAGTAACCATCCCTCCTCGTATTCTATGCATCGAGTCATATTCGTACAATACCACATTTGTTGCTGACCACTCTTTGATTACCCAGGCCATGTTGGTGGCAAGTAGGGTGTAGTGCAGTTTCAGACAAGACATTTATTCAGAGCACGTTTCTGACGATTTCGGGGATTCTGAGGAATCACATATACGAAATGGAATCACCATCCGATCCGCCTAGAGTGTGATGTTGTTGGCCTGTTATTGTGGGAACACGTGGATCGCTCTTGGTGGAACCATCTACGAGCTTGAAAATCACACTGCTATTTTTGGGAAGTGATCCTGTGTGACATAGTTGCAAACAATGCAGTATATCCGACTCTTGATACCGTCCATCTTCACCTCCAAATTTGGCTTTGCTTTACCAGATATTGGCTAGGTATTGAGTTGGGCTAGTCGGTGCCACGTATCTATTCATGGATGAAGTTGACAATTGGGAATTGACCAGTAAGGCTCTTTGAATTTGTCATCACACTTAATATGAGGTGGTTTTCATTGGTGCTGCGGTGCTCCTCTACGTACTTCCTCTAGACTCATCAACCTCAGTGCCGATATTACGTGTAATCTCGGAGGCAATTTTAAGGTTGTTGTCGGGAATGGATATCTACCAGATCTCTGTTTTAGTTCGGACTACCGAGCCAATGCTGACGTCTCTAGAACACCGTGTACTACCATAGCAGTGTCCATTGCAGCACTCATCCAGCCCTGGGTCTTTGTATACGTCGTGTGGGCGCAGATCGTATCACAAATACATGCAGTGTCCCTGGCACACTTGTGTGGTCATAGACATTTGAAGATCCTAAACTCACCAGATCCTTCAGTGTTACAGGTAGTGTACATTTGGCTGATGTTGCTGGTGGGAGTAATCGGTGCTTAGTAGACGCATACTGTTGCTTGAGTTGCTTTATACGGACATACCCAATGATGCCTGTCTATTTTATTGTGTAATCATGGCCAACTTAGCCATAGGAATAGTTCTGGCTAATATTGATACCTTGTGTTTCATTGTCACCAATTTGATCATCTGCTATCATTCCCAATCCTACATTCGTAGTCTGGGACGCAGGAAACAAAGCCACCCTCGTTATCTCAGCAATCAGCATTGGTTCAGCCCTGACCAACTGGTTGGTGTCGAGAATTGAATACCATAACACTAACTCAATAAACCCTTTTGAATAGATGAGACCACTCGGCATCAACCATATTGACAATGCTAATTCACTGCGCATGCATCCTCATTATGCACAGAATTAAATACATGATACTAACAACAAGAGTATCTTCCACCAGTTCCGATGAAGCTGATGTGGTAGCATGAACTGTCTATCATGCCTAGGGATGTAAGATCGGATGAGAAGGTCAACTGATGGTCTCATATCCCAATACTACAGGATGAAAATCGGATTTTGATTTCCTAATCCTACTTGGCAAAGACAATGCGGTATTGACGAATACGGATTAGGGGACCGGAAATGATGGGAAAGCAAGGATCATGGTTATGTCGTTGACAATAAACCTAACGAGAGGCTTCCTGCTATCCAATGGTTCATTGAGTACTGTAGTATTACCCTCTTACTCCCACAGGAATTGATTTGTCGGCCAACTCTGGGCATAGGACGAAGCACCATTTTTTTCGCCAGATATCGAAAATAGCGTAAGACTGAGCTGTAGAAGTATCAAGTAATAGTTTAAAGCTGTTTGCGCTGCTTGGAAAATCTTGGCGCCCTAGACGTTATCTTCGTTGAGCACAGGCTGATCTCGATACTTTCATATTAGAATAAAACTAAGTATTACCATGTAAGCATTGGTCTGCTTTGAGGCTCAACGTGGCATCTGGTCATTGTATTTCAGATACACGAGACCAGACTCGATCCAACTTACGCAGTTTGAGCATTATTTAGTTTCCTTGCAATAATACCGTATTCACTAAGCGTAGATGATAACAACTACATCCAGTTACACAATATACTATGTATGATCTAAACCGCTGTATCAATCTTCAATCGCTTATCGTACTCTAGTCTGTTGGCATGGCAGGCTTCATCAGGCCGAGCCCCTAAGTCATGCAATCTAGCCGTCCAGATACCATATTTGGAATAATTCTGTCAAACCATACCGAAAATACGTAATATTTGGTACCGTCACAGTATGCGAAGACTGGCATTGTACTGAGGGTGGCGAGGACTGTGTCACTTTCGCTGTCATCACCGGTTGATTTACAAACCTTACGAGAACACAGGAGAAGCGTCTCTGAAGCCAAATCGAACGTGGGTATGGAAGTGGCATATCTTGGGGCCTGTGCTTGAAACTCGTTATGGGAAGTCGTAGTTCTCGCACCCTTCGAAGGTCCGAGGTTTCTACTGGTTAAAGCAGATCACACGAGTGGTATCATCGCTTCTGGACCTAGGTGCATCTTGTTCATATACTCACTGAACCCATCGAGGCGAATGACCATGGAACACGAATCCCATTGAATCTGGGCATTGGTAGCATACAAATCATTATTAGCACTGGTAAAATTAACCATCTGTGCTTTACCACTTGTGGATTGTTCGGAATATTTTTGGGAATATGATGGCAAAATTGGGCCTCAGCGCTCTGCTGCTATTTGATCCTCCAAAAATCTCTCGCCCTCTGATTTGCCATAGCATGCTCGCCTGACCTTCAAACCTGCTTGTTTTAGGTCCAAGGAAATCTGGCGGGATCCCATTGGCTACCAAGTCGCTGTCAAGCGTCTGCCATTTTTGGCTCAAGAGTTAATTCGCAATCACATCGTATTGTTTCCAGCCAGAAGAAATTGGGTCAGAGCTATATATATTCCTTCCGTTGAGCTTCAATTCGAAAAAACAAATCACACACGAGAAGCATCAAGCATCCAACTGTTGTCTTTACTGTGGTTGCTCAACTCGCTCTATACATTATCTGCCTCGGTTTCATAGTCATTCCAACATTCTACATCTTGAAAGCTACTCTTTATAATGGTTGTTGTAAAATCTCCCGAAAATACCTCGCGCTTGCTGGTTGTGCAGCGAGTTACTCCAGAGTCACCAAATGCATTCTCTGTCTCCATCAACGTCGCTGATCATTTTCATGCCACCGCCGAGCGACTAATTCACGGCTTCAACTCAGTGCCGCTGGATACCGAGTCCTTTGAATCTCCCGAACCATCTCAAAAAACCATTTGGATATACCTGATCTTCATCAAATATGTTCTTTCCGCCTGCGAGCCAGACTCACTCTACCTTGCCTCCAAACTGTTTGCCGATTTCTGCGAGCGTTTCCTTCAGAAGAATGAGATTCACTTCGTCACCCGTGCATACGGCCGTGAAATCCGAAAATCCATCCTTCAGACATACTTCCAACTTCTAAACTACTTCGAGGTTAACGACTGCCTGGATCCAGATACACCATTGCCTGAATGCCCTGCCATTTTTAGCGCAGCAGATTCTGGTATCGCCTCCCCCTTTGCGATCTTCGGAGGTCAAGGTAATACAGGATCCTTCAGAGAGCTCCAGGAAGTCTGGGAGTACTACTCCGATTTGGTTTCCCCATTCATCACGAGAATTTCTGAGGCGTTGAGTGAACTGGCGAAATGTGAATCCGTTTGTAGACTGTACCCTCACGGATTCAACATCCTTTCGTGGCTTGAGCATCCGGACACTGACATGCCTAATGGCAAGTTCCTCGAAACCGCCCCTGTCACCTTCCCAATGATCGGTTTGGTGCAATTGGCGCACTACTACATTCTCTGCAGAGCATTCAGAAAAACACCTGGCTGGATGAAAAACCAATTTAAAACAGGTAAATTAACTCTCTATATTTTGTCGAGTTCCCTACTAACACCCTATCAGGCGTCACCGGCCATTCCCAGGGTATTGTCTCGGCAGTTGCAATTGCATCATCAGAAACAGAAGATGACTTCTTCAAAAATTCAAGAAAGGCCGTCTCTCTTCTTTTCTGGATCGGAACCAGGTGCCAGCAAGCCTATCCTATTACTCCAATTCCCGGGGAAATTCTTCAAGAGTGCACCTCTGAAAACCTCGATGAACCCACCTGCATGCTCAGTATCAATGGGCTAACCTTGGCTGAGGTGGAAAAGCATGTCAACAACTTCAATTCATGTTTGATCGAAGCTGATGCCGAAAAGCGTATCACCATTTCCCTCATCAATGGAGTCCGACTCATTGCCTGCACTGGTGCCCCTGAGAGTCTTTGGAGCCTGAATCGTGCCCTCAACAAGATCAAAGCCAACCCAGAGAAGAAGGAAACCAAGATTACATACTCCAAGCGTCTCAAGAACTTTACCACTAGGTTTGTCCAGTTGTATTTGAAGTTTCAAACGACAAGAGTCTCATCTTCTTTAGATTCATGCCTGTCACCATCCCGGCGCATAACGAATTGCTTCGTCCGGCAACTATCGTCATTGCCCAAGATGCCGAATTTTTCGGTCTTTCCTTCAGGAAGGAGGACATTGCCATTCCGGTATTCTCCATTGACACTGGTGTCGATATGCGTGAATGCGATGCGATTACCAACTACCTCATTGATCAAGTGTGCGTTAACCGAGTACACTGGCAAAAGGCCACCAACATCAATGGAATCACTCATGTTGTTGATTTCGGCCCTGGCGGTGTCAGTGGTGCAGGGATGTTGACCCATAGAAACAAGGAGGGCCATGGCGTATTGGTAAGTTGTATGCTGGCTTTCTACAAATCCACTTCTCTAAATTATCTTGCTAGGTTTTGCTTGCCGGTATGCTTGTCAGTACTAACGCCGATCTTAAATGCAAAGCTGCGGTTTACAATACCTCGGTTGACCAGATGCGCGTCGGTGTCAATTGGGCAAAAGAATTCGGTCCTAAGCTAGTTCGTACCAGAGATGGTAGCGTAAGACTTGATACAAAATACTCTCGCCTTACCGGGAAACCACCACTGCTGGTCGGTGGTATGACTCCAACGACTGCCAACGCGGAATTTGTAAGCGCTGTCACTAATGCCGGTTACAATGTGGAAGTCGGATGTGGGGCTTTGTACAGTCCAAAGGTAGCACACAGTTTCTAGATCCCCATTTGCTTGCAAACTCTAATTCCCTCGCAGGTTCTTCACGATTGCATTGTTTCCATTCAAGAATCTATCGCTGCGGGTGAAGGGATTGTTTGCAATATGGTGTTCATTAACCAATTCCTGTGGTCATTCCAATTCCCAGGTATTCTGAACATGAGAAAGAGAGAGGGAATTCGAATCGCTGGCGTTTGTGTCGCAGCTGGTGTTCCAACCACGGAGTATGCAAACAAAATGTGCGCGGAATTGCAAGAGAACGGAATTGAGCATGTCTCTTTTAAGCCTGATAGCGAGGATAGTATTCGCCAGGTAATGAATACTCCTTCGTGCTTGTGTGAGGTATCATACTAATGTAATCCCTTAGGTTTGTCTCATTGCTGCACAAAACCCCAAGATGCCAATCATCTTGCAATGGACTGGTGGTCGTTCAGGCGGTCATCACTCTTACGAAGATATCCACGCTCCAATCCTCGAGACTTACGGTTATATCAGAAGTCAACCTAACATTGTCCTCATTATCGGATCGGGATTTGGAGACGCTGAAGGCACGCTTCCATACATCACAGGCGACTGGAGTAAAAAATTTGGATACGCTCCAATGCCTTTTGATGGAATTCTCTTTGGAACAAGAATGTGCGTCGCAAAAGAAGCAAAAACGAGTGACAAGATCAAGGATTTGATTGTTCAAACTCCAGGTAACACTAGAATCCCTTCATCACATCAATCATTCGCTAATATTCCCTAGGCGTTGAACGTGATGAGGACTGGGAAAAGACCTACCAAGGCCCAGCCGGTGGCATAGTGACCGTTGAATCCGAATATGGTGAGCCAATTCATAATGTTGCCACCCGTGGTATTCTCTTCTGGAAAGAAATGGACGATACTATCTTTTCCATCACCAACTTGGATAAGCGACTTGAGGCCATCCTTTCGAAGCGCGAGTACATTATTCGTCGCTTAAATGAAGATTTCCAGAAGGTGTGGTTCGGAAAGAAAGAGGACGGCCGTGATAACGTCGACTTGGAAGAAATGACGTACCGCGAAGTTCTCAATCGTCTCATCGAGCTTGTATTTGTTGCTAAGAGAAAGCAATGGCTTGATATATCCCACAGAAACACTGTTGGTGACTTAATCACTCGTATTGAAGAGCGCTTCATCGGACAGACTACGGACAGGGATCCCTTCCTTAAGAGTTTTGAAGATCTCAATGTGGAGGATCCATTTTTATTAACTGAAGCGCTGTTTGAGAAATATCCTCAAGCCAAGCACCAGCTTCTCACCAGCGAAGATATTCAGTATTTTGTTGGCCTCTGCCGTAGAAAAGATAAGAAGCCTCCACCATTTGTCGCCGTTCTTGACAAGGAACTTCACGTCTGGTTCAAGAGAGACAGTCTTTGGCAAGCAGAGGATATTGATGCTGTTCCAGGAGAAGACCCGGATCGTGTTGTCATTCTTCAAGGACCAGTTGCTGTCCGACATTCCAAGATTGCCAATCAACCCGTTAAGGAGATTCTCGGCGAAATTGCAGTTGCACACGTCAAAAGCATTCAAGAACGCTTTTATGCCAATAACGAGATTCCGTACGAAGAATACTTGGGCGGAACTCCAATCAAGCACACTACCGTACCAAACGGAGTCAACTTTACTGTATCCGAGAATGGCCGCACTATTACTTACGAACTTGGAAGCCACAGTGAATCTCTTCCAATTGCTGACGAATGGATCGAGTTCTTGGCCGGAAAGAACTATAGTTGGTTCCGTGCATTGTTAACATCTCCCAATATTGTGCGCGGAAAGCAGGTGGACATAAATACTTTCCCACGTGTTTTTAGACCACGTACAAACCAGCGGTTTGTCGTAAGTTACGACCAAATGCAAAACATCGAGTCGATCGATGTCTATGGTTGGGCACGTTGCAATGACAAGCCAAGTCTGGAGGTCCGTTTCGATGCCCAGAGTGAGATAATCAGCATCCTTCTTCGAGAGGGCGGAAACTTTGGAATTGAAGAACTTTCTTTGAAGTTCCGGTATATGCCTGATCGTGGATGCGCACCAATCCATGAAGTCATCGAAACTAGGAACGCATCAATCAAGGATTTCTTTTACACGCTCTGGTTTGGCAACAACAAATTGGCCGATAACACCTTGAACAGCGTATACAAGAGCACCAGAACCATCACTCAAGATCATCTGGAATTCTTCGCCGATATTGTGCGCTACTCCTCAAGAAACACGCAAAAGGGCATTGCCTTTAGTGATTTTGCCATCGTTACGTCCTGGGAATCGGTCTTTAAAACGATCTTTTCACAAGAGTTCGACACCGATATTACAAGACTTGTTCACATGCGTAACGGATTTGAGATCCTTGATACCAAAAACCCTATGAAGGTCGGTGACACAATCTATACAGAGTCCACCATTTCTGCTGTTGTGAACCTTGAAAGCGGAAAAATGATCGAAGTAACTGGACATGTTTACCGTGAAGGAGAAGAAATTATGCGCGTGAAGAGCCAATTCTTATGTCGTGGAAAATTCGACGATTATCATCTTACTTTCCGTAAAAGAGATGAACCAGTCACAAAAATCACCACGGAGTCGGAGAAAGATGTTGCTGCATTGGGATCTCGTAGTTGGTTGAAGTGCTACCAGGGTTGTGCCATTCAAGCCAAAAAGACCTACGTCTTTAGACTTCGTACTGAAGAGTACTTCGCTGATCAACATTCGTTTGCAAAGATTAACACCGTTGGGAAAATATTCGAGATCGAGAAGAGGCGCGAAAAGGCAATTGGTGAGATTTCGTTCCAGGCCTCTGGAGACTCGATACAGGGAAATCCAGTGCTGCAATACCTGGGCCGTGCTCCAAATAGCCAAGTCGAGGGTTCGACCATTTTATTCGAGTCTGGTGGCTACAGTATTGTTCCTCCGGGTACAAGACTTCTTCAGAATGCTCCTCCGACCAACGAGGGATATTCCCAGGCCAGTGAAGATGTTAACCCAATTCACACCAACGTCTATTTTGCTGACCTTGCTGAACTTCCCGGCCCCATTACTCATGGAATGTGGACTAGCGCTGCTACCCGTCGTTTTGTGGAAACATTTGCTGCAAATAATGTCCACAGTCGTATCCGTGGATATGAAGTTCAATTTGTTGGCATGGTGCTTCCAGGAGATGCACTTGAAACAAAGCTCACACACATCGGAATGAAGGAGGGACTTAAGGTCATCAGAGTACAAACAATCAACCTCCGTACTCAGGAAACTGTTTTAGAAGGCGAAGCGCTAGTTGAACAGCCACCAACAGCATATGTGTTCACTGGTCAAGGATCACAGGAAGTTGGTATGGGAATGGATCTCTATGCTAGCTCACCGATTGCCAAGGGTGTTTGGGACTCTGCTGACAAATACTTACAAGACCATTATGGAGTCAGTATTCTAGAAATCGTTCGCAGAAACCCCAAGGAGGTAACCGTGTACTTTGGGAATGAGAATGGAGCTAAGATCCGTCAAAACTATATCAATCTCTGCTGTGAGGTTGTTGATGACAACGGTATGGTCAATAAGAAGCGTCTATTCCCCAACATTGACGAGCATACTATGTTCCATACCTGGAAAAGTCCAAACGGCCTTCTTAACGCGACTCAATTCACCCAGCCGGCGTTGACTCTTATGGAGAAGGCCGCACTCGAAGATATGAGATCAAAGGGTATTGTCTGCCAGGATCCACCATTTGCTGGTCACAGTCTCGGAGAATACGCGGCACTGACCTGTATTGCCGATGTTCTCTCAGTTGAAACTCTTACTGAGGTCGTCTTCTATCGTGGCTTAGTGATGCAATCAGCTGTCAAACGCAATGCCGCTGGCGAATCACAATACGCGATGTGTGCTGTGAATCCACTGCGAGTCCACCCTGGTTTTTCAAAGAAACTTTTCTCTGAAGTTGTATCAGCAATTGTGAAAGCCAATAGCGAGAGTGATAGTCTATTGGAGATTGTCAACCACAACGTCGAAAACCTACAATATGTAGTTACTGGAGATATTGTCTCCTTGGAGGCGTTGGAGAAGGTCTTGAATCTGTTGAAGAACGACATCAAAGAACTTATAAAGCAGGGTGAAGAAAAGCTTTTC
Source organism: Basidiobolus meristosporus CBS 931.73 (assembly GCA_002104905.1). Classification (NCBI taxonomy): domain Eukaryota; kingdom Fungi; phylum Basidiobolomycota; class Basidiobolomycetes; order Basidiobolales; family Basidiobolaceae; genus Basidiobolus; species Basidiobolus meristosporus. Next base: position 163,542 of record MCFE01000041.1, on the reverse strand, counting down.
GAGCACGTTCTTGCCCTTATCAAGACCCAAGTCGAAGTTGCCAAGCGTAAGAGAGAAGTCAATGGAGTTTTCTCCCTGACTCGTGGATCAGCCACGATTCCCCTCAATGGTTTGTACAAATTTTCCCTAACTCACTATCTCCTGGTACTAATATTACGTAGGAATTGATGTACCCTTCCACTCGAGCTTCCTCATGTGGGTAGTCCCTGGTTTCCGTGAGCTCCTTCAACAGCGCATCAAGGATATAGATTTGGAGAAGCTTATTGGCAACTACATTCCCAACCTGATGGGCGAGGTCTTTACACTTGAGCAAGGCTTTGTCGAACGCGTTCATAAGAAAACTGGTAGTGATCTCCTGAAGAATATCCTTGACAAATGGGACGAGTACTACGCTTTGGCAGAGCATAGAGAAGAGTTGGGTGTCACTCTTGTCATGGAGTTACTAGGTTACCAAATCGCCTCCTCTGTCAGATGGATTGAGACTCAAGATGTGCTCTTTGACCAACTCAATATTGAGCGTATAATCGAGATTGGCCCATCCCCGACTTTATCGGGAATGGCAGAGAGAACTATAGCCATGAAATATGCAGGCCCGGATCTTTCCAATGGCCGTAAACGCCAGGTCCTAAACTACATGAAGCACAAGACCGAGATCTACTATCAGTTCCATGATGAGATAGCTGTAGAGGAACCGGTCCCCGAAGTAGCTGTTGCTGCCCCAGCTGAACCGGTCCAGACAATTCCGATCGCTGTCGAAGCAGTTTCCCAAGGTCCAGCAATCGAGATCGAAGATAAACCCGTGGAAGCATCCGATATTTTGAGGGCGATCGTTTCCCAAAAGATCAAGAAGACTATGACTGATGTCCCCACGAGCAAGACCATTAAAGATATCTCAGGCGGAAAATCAACGCTTCAAAATGAAATCCAAGGGGATCTTCACGCAGAATTCGGCGGAAATGTCATTCCTTTGAAGGCCGAAGAAATCCCATTAGAGGAACTCGGTCAACAAATTTCAACCGGCCACTCCGGAAACCTCGGGAAGTACACCTCAGCCTTAGTCAACAAAATGCTGTCCTCAAAGATGCCGGCTGGATTCTCTCTGGGTAAAGTTAAGGACTACTTGAAAGTGAGCTTTGGTCTTGGACCAATGCGTACCAGTGCCGTGTTGCTTTTCGGAACTACCATAGAACCTGTCTCAAGACTTGGAAGCGATGCTGATGCTACAAAATGGCTAGACTCTGTTGTGGACTACTACAGTAGTTTGAAGGGGATGAAAATCACAAAGAACTCCGGAGGCAGCGCAAGGGGTGGTAACAATGGGGCCACTAGTGTCATCAGTAGTGCGGAACTAGTCGCTCTAAAGATGAAACAGGACTCTATGCTCAGGGACCAGCTCGATACATATACCAAATATCTTGGTATCGATCCTCGAGAGAAAGAGCTTACCTTGATCGAAAATGCGAATGAAATGGCCAGGATTCAGAATGAGCTTGACTCATGGAATGAGGAAATGGGAGATGTATTTGGTCAAGGTAACAGACAGAGCACGACCTACTGATAAATGAATTCTAACATTGCTTTAGGTATTAAGCCAAAGTTCACCCCGGCTAAAGCTCGCTACTTTGATTCCTACTGGAATTGGGCTTGCCAAGACTGGTGGAACCTGGTCTATGCCCAACAAAAAGGCAGTGATACAAGACCTCTTGAAGAACTGCTCAAATCGGAATTGTTCCTATCTTTGAAGAATCGCTACTCGGCTAATCTAGCCCAACAAATCCAGTACTGTGTAGAAAGCATATTCTCTCAGGAATCGAACACCGTGAACATGTCGCTCAAGGCATTCGGCGAGATCCTCTTAAAGAGCTTCAAGGAATCCAAGGAGCCCGCATACCAATTTGGTTAGTAGAGCAATTTATGGGATATCCTATCACTTGCTAAATTACTTCCAGTCAACGATTTCACTGCCCCCAAAACCGAAATTACGGATGATGGCGAACTTAGGTACAGGGAAGTGCCACGAGATGGTGTCAGCAACGCCTTAGAATATGTTGAGTCCATCAGGGTTGGAGCTGATCGCCATGGAAGAGATTACCCATATCTCTTTGTGCGTCCTTCGACGACCTCAGGCGTTCATGAAATGGACTCTGCGCTGACTCGAGAATACTTAGAAGAACTCAGGACCGTTGCTAAATCTGGTATCTCGTTTGCCAATACATATACGCTTCTTACAGGTTGTGGAGCAAACTCTATTGGAGAAACAATTCTGCAAGCAATCCTGATGGGTGGTGGTAACGTTGTTGCAACCACATCGGGATATAGCAAGGCTGCCATGGCTCGGTACCGTATGATCTACGAGAAATACGGATCTAAGGAGAGTTCCCTAGTCATTGTACCATTCAACCAAGGCTCTCTTCGTGATATAAACGCTCTTGTGGATTACATCTACACTAGAGATGAGCGAGGAACCGGCCTTGGATGGGATCTCGACTACATCATTCCATTTGCAGCGATTTCCGAGAATGGCAGAACCATCAGTGAGATCGACTCCAAATCTGAGCTAGCCCACCGTATCATGCTTACAAACCTGATCAGAATCCTGGGTGCCGTGAAGAGTAAGAAGATAGAAAACAATTGCTTCACCCATCCTGCACATGTTATTCTGCCGATGAGTCTCAATCACGGCATTTTCGGTAACGATGGTTTGTACGGTGAGTCCAAGATTGGTTTGGAGGCCATGATGAATAAGTGGAGCTCTGAGGGCTGGGCTGGATACCTCACCATTGTTGGGGCATCCATCGGGTAAGTCTCAAGATGTCATTATCCAGGAAAGTATGTCACTAACAATCCTATTAGATGGACAAGAGGAACCGGACTCATGAATGAAAACAATATCATTTCCGAGAGAATCGAACAACGCTTCGGGATGAGGACGTTCAGCACCGGTGAGATGGCCTTCAACCTCATCGGATTAATGTCCAAAAAGATGATCGCCCTCGCTCAAAAGGCTCCGTTATTCGCCGATCTTAACGGAGGCATGCAATTCGCAGAAAACCTCAATGTCGCCCTTAAGCAAATACGAGAGGAGCTAACTAGTGAGGCCGAGAACAGGAGCGTCATTGCCAAGGAGAACCAAGAGGAGGCCAACGCAGTTTTTGGCATTGAGAAGAAATCAGCGCACGAGGTGCACCCACGTACTAATATGAAGTTCGACTTCCCCGAGCTTAAACCTTACAGTGGCTACAAGGACCTGGCATATCTCAAGGGTAATCTTGATCTCGAAAGAGTAATTGTAGTCACTGGGTACGGTGAAGTCGGTGTGTACGGTGGCGTCCGAACAAGATGGGAAATGGAATCCGAGGGCCGATTCTCCTTGGAAGGATGTATTGAAATGGCCTGGATCATGGGATTAATCAAATATGTGAGATACAAACAGACAAAGGACGGTTTATTGTATTCTGGATGGCTCGATTGCGAGAACGATCAGCCTCTCCGTGATATCGAAATCAAGGAAAAGTATGAGAAGAGAATTCTTGAGCACACCGGAATCAGACTTATTGGTACGTTTCGGAAAATACTTGTAACCAGCAACATGGAGCTAACTAGATTCTTTTACAGAACCTGAGCTTTTCAATGGCTACAATCCAGAGAAGAAAACCATGCTTCAGGAAGTTCTTGTCGATAACGACCTCCCACCGTTCGAGGCAAGCGCAGAGGAAGCCGCTAAGTTCAAGTCTCAACACGGTAAAAACGCCGACATCGTCGAGGACAAGAAGAGTGGTCAATGGACTGTCTTCCTCAAAAAGGGGGCCACAATTTATGTGCCAAAGGCCCTCAAGTTCTCTCGTCTGGTTGCCGGCCAAATTCCAACTGGATGGAGTGCTGAACGTTATGGTAAGTTGTAGAAATCACCATCTCTTCCAGCTAAATATTAACTCGATCACAGGCATTCCGAAGGACATTGTTCAGCAAGTCGATCCAATCACTCTTTACTGCTTGGTATCTACTGTGGAAGCCCTAGTAAGATCCGGCATCACCGATCCATACGAATTTTATAAATACGTTCACGTATCTGAGGTTGGAAACACCTCAGGAGGAGGTGTCGGGGCCATGTTAGCCAATAGAGCAATCTACAAGGAGAGATTCATGGAGAAACCAGTGCAGATGGATATCATGCAAGAAAGCTTCGTGAACACCATGGTAATAAGCTTAACGAATAATAGCCTCCATTCAGTAACTAACTGCGTTAATTCAGCCTGCTTGGGTAAATTTGTTACTTTTAAGCTCTTCTGGGCCAGTGAAAACACCAGTTGGTGCCTGTGCAACAGCTGTCGAATCAGTAGACGTTGGAATTGACACTATCCTCAACGGAAAGGCAAAGATTGTTGTTGTTGGTGGATACGATGATTTCCAAGAAGAAGGATCATTTGAATTTGCAAACATGAAGGCCACTAGCAACGCTGTTGAGGAGCTGGCACAAGGGCGTGAGCCAAATGAAATGTCACGCCCAACGACCTCTAGTCGTGGAGGATTCATGGAGTCCATGGGAACTGGTCATCAAATTTTGATGTCGGCTAAGGTACATAGAGAAGATTTATTTGTCAGGCTCAAGATGACTAAATTACTATATACAGCTTGCTCTTGAAATGGGTGTACCAATCTACGGTGTTATTGCGCATAGTGCCACTGCTACTGACAAGGAAGGCCGCTCTGTTCCAGCGCCTGGACAAGGAATCTTAACCTCCGCTAGGGAAACTGGAGTTGCATCCCCGAAGTTGAATTTCCGCTACCGTGCAAGACAGATTGAGTTCCGTCGCTCGCAAATCAAGGCTTGGGTGGAGAATGAGCTTGAGAATATGAAGATTGAGTACGTAGCAATCAAGGAAGCCAATCTTCAAGAAGCCGAAGTATTCTTAAAGGAGCGAAGCGACTTCATCAACTCTGAGGCCAAGAAGCAGGAGAAGGAGATGCTCAGCACTTGGGGTAACGATTTCTACAAGAACGACAATTCTATCTCGCCGCTGCGTGGTGCCCTTGCTGTGTTTGGTCTTACCATTGATGATATTGGGGTAATTATCTATAACATAGCTCCATTAAGTATTCATTATTTACCAACACGTCAATTTAGGTTGCCTCGCTTCATGGAACTGGAACCAAGGCCAATGATAAAAATGAGTGCGATGTGTTTAACAAACAATTCAACCATCTCGGACGTTCCCATGGAAACGCATGTCCAGTTGTTTGTCAAAAGTATTTGACCGGCCACGGAAAGGGCGCTGCTGCTGCGTGGATGCTTAATGGCGTTCTCCAATACATTGAAACCGGCATCGTTCCAGGAAACAGGTAGGTATTTTCCACGGCGTTACATCTAGAGTTGTGCCTTACATCAGATTATAGGAATGCAGACAACATTGACCCATACCTTCGACAATTTACGCACCTTTATTTCCCCAACAAGAGTGTTCATACACGCGGTATCAAAGCCGGACTTTTGAAATCCTTCGGATTTGGACAAGTTGGAGGTGAAATTTTAGTTATTCATCCAGACTACGTTTTTGGTGCAATTGAGGAGAAGACTTTTGAGGAATACAAGGCACTCATGGACCAACGCCAGAATAAGGTTTACAGATACTTCCATGAGACGTTCACCGGAGATTCCTTTGTGAAGGTCAAGAATAGTCCCCCATATACAGAGGAGCAGGAGAGCAAAGTCTATTTGAATCCAAAGGCAAGGGCTTCATTCAACCCAACCAAGAATACCTGGACATTCGACAAAGAGCTCGGCGGAAAGCATTTTGAGAGAGAAGATGCTGCATACGAAATGCAAACCATGATGGAAAGCATGGCTACATCAATGAGAAAGACTGGCTCGGGAGTTGGAGTGGATATTGAACTCATATCCGCGATTCCAATGGCCTCTGAAACGTTTTTCAGACGTAACTTCACCGAATTTGAACAGGCCTACTGTGAATCGCGGCCTGATCCGCAATCAAGCTTTGCCGGCAGATGGTCAGCAAAAGAAGCCGTCTTCAAGGCAATCTCTTCATTTGCCATTGAGAACAATAAGGAAATACTCAAAAAGCTAAACCAAGGCGCCGGTGCTCCACTTCAAGATATTGAGATTACAGCATCGGATAGCAATACACCAAAGGTCATCCTCCACGGGCTTATAGGGGAAACAGCCGAAGCCATCGGTGTAGAGGATATCAAGGTTACGATTAGCCATAGTGGCCAGTTTTCTGTTGCCGTTGCGACGGCTGTTTAAAATGTGGAATGTATAATAAGCACTACCTCTATTGTCTCAATAACGATTTTAATAATAAACCTATCATTGTTGGAAAGATGCTTGTTCGCAAGATGTGTATCCAAACAGCTGTTGTGAAGCTCCGAAGATCTGGATGCCTAGTATCTACAATTGAACCAAAGTTACTGAAAAGTACCTCGAATACTAAACCTATTGCTCTATACCATCCTTAATAGACATGATTTTGTTCATGAAGGTTGTGATTTGATCTGGCAATTTTTAGTCAGCTCTGTCAGAGAACACCATAGAATTCTCAATAAAAGCTCTGGAATCCCAACCATAGCCGTTAATGAGTTCTGGTTATGCCACATAGGAAATTTAAGAGACCTCTATCAGCCTCTGGACGAATATTTTGATGCAGATAATATAGGTTTGGGAGATAAGTAGGACACTACTGCAAACTACAAAGGAATCCAACAAAATATTCCCATTTATTCAATTATGGTATATGTGTGGCGAACTATATCAGGAAAGCTCCGACTGATTTGCCGGGAAGTCGTGCGCAGGGTATGACCAAATCTAAGGTAGGCTAGGTAAATCCTCCCGGCTTGTGAAGGATAATCAGTATTGTGCTATACATACAATCTGTAGTTGTATTTATTCCGGTGGAGATGGACACATGCATAGAATTGGGAACCTACAAATCCTTGTAACTTATAAAGGGTAATAAATGGGCAACTGGCAAAACTTTATGCTTCACTCAATGATATGTATACAAAAATGGTGTCCAAAGAACGATCAATTTTATATAGTAATAGCTCTACTTTGTTTACAGTCATAAGGAGCAGGTAACTCAATGGGCTCAAGTATTCTCAGAATCTGTTGAACAATACTGTGGTATTGATGCCAGCTTGTTATTTGAAGCTCTAGTAACGAATTCTAGGATTACAAATGATTGATTTGATTTTTCAGTGATGGATTTTCTGTAATATTCTATACTGAACACAATACCCATCAAAATCGGTTCGTTGGCCCAGAATGTGTCAAACACCAAGCTGGGGGTATCATTCTTACTGTCACGTCCACTACAAGTGTATGTGTATCAGGCCCCAGGTTTCAGGAGGGGTCAACCCTGGTTTGATTCTAGCCGATTTGGGCATCGGTCATATCATTGTAGTTGTGGAGTTTGCACCCGTTGGAATTGGCCTTGCGGCAAAGATTGATGGTACTGGTTATGAATTATTAGGAACGCATCCCACAGAACTTCCGTACTTTTTGGAAGCGCCTTTCTTCATAGTACTTCCCAAACAAAATACACCGAGCCTGATATCCCAAACCTATTAATATTGGGCCGGCTTATTGCATTTAACTAGGAATAGTTGAATAGTGCAGAATCTGATAAGAAGGAGGACCTTGTTGGGTAACTAACACAACCAGTGTTGAAAGTATGCTCCGGATTCAAGAATATTGCCGCCCGCTTACCTCGATTGTGATAAATGGTATTTGCATTTTGATAGAAATGTTAGCGACAAACTCGAAAAAATCATATTGAAGTAACTAGAGAAGATCGGTTTAATTCTAACAAAGAATATAGGCTCTACATTAGAAGCTAACCTGCAAGTTATGAACATTACAAAACTTTCGACTATATCGAAGTATCATCACGCATTCAAATTTCTATTCCATCATATGGTGATGATACACGTTGACAATGCCAACTGCATTCTATTGGATTTTTGGAAACCAGATACAACTAGTAGCTGACGAACCTTGCAGGGTACGGTTTGTCTAGCTAGAATATCTGATCAAAAGACCCCCAAGTTGATAGGCACATGCGAAAACGCTTCCATAACCCAATCAGGTCCAGCTCCACACTATGAATGGTCAGAATCAGATGATGCTTCTTATCCCCCGACGTATTGGGTTCCGTGTGTACCGTTAGTGAATACCAACCGGGTGTAAAACCCTTAGATCACATTACAGTCCGGGACTCCGAATTCGGGACGACTTGAGAAATTAGATCGTCCACTGAACATAATATGCTGGCTTCATTTCGGCTTTATTACACCTCTCACATATTTGGCAAGAGTGTATTGCTCACTTATCACCAAAAACATATAATTGTGTTTCTACTCATCATACATAAATATAGACCCAATAGTAGAAAAAGACTATGGCTCAGGTTGATGTGATAAAGGAGGTTGAGCACGACATTATCAATGTACCCAGTCAATATTGGCACCAGGTTTAATAACGTGATCATGAAGTCTTAGAATGTGGTTGGAATTTTGATTTGTAGTTGCGTGCTCAAGACGCTCTTCCTAGTACTGATAATAAGACTCGGGCAGCATGAACCATCACTTTATCACAAAAATATTTCAAACATCACAGTAACCAGCGGGTCTACCATTCAGGAATCTCACCATCTTTCTGCCAAAGTATTAGAAAAGAATGACCCGGAGCTCAATGCTTTGGCTCTCACATTTCCAGATGTTGATTACCTTCCTCTCAAGGAGGTTCCAGTAGAGGATCGTGCCGATAAGAGGACACACCTCGATAAAACCCTTAGGGTTTAATTGACTACGCACATTGGCACTGAGTTGCATGGGATTTAGCCATCCCAATAAACAGGACAGGAGAAAGATTAACTTGCTCTATTGGTTGCCGAACGAGGCGTCGTTCTCTTCCGCGTTCAAGGTTTATACGTACGGCAACAGCTTAGTTTAGGCCGTTATTACGGCCCACTTCACATTCATCACACCACACCCCATCCGGAGGGTCTTTCGGAAGTTCACATGATATACCAAGATGATACTGATGGTGTAGACAGTAGCTATCTTCCTTACCCTGGTACCCGGGGCCGATGGCATGGCGAAGTTTCTTACGAACTACAGCCACTCAACTACACCACGCTGAAGATTACACGCTGGAAGCGATACCTTATGGGCAAGTCTGCATGCCGAAAAGCCATACTTCGACCAGGAAGGTAAAAGTAAAGCAAGCGACTTGATAAACGAAAGGGTCAAATGAAATAGAAGGCAAACACTCGAAGTGCGATTTGTTGTATCAAAAAGCGATTAACTGCATCTGTTCAAAATACGAGAGGTACGGGCTAACGAATAAACCAGGACAACCCTACCTGTGCTGAATGGGTTTGATTAATGGTTTGCTCAATCCAGTTCCAGAGTAATAGTTTCTACCTAAACCCCTTGGCGATATGAGCTCACTAATCAAGCGTAGGTTGGACATGACCTAAGAGTTCTTGGTTGTTTTAGGCCTAGAAAGGCCTTTAGCTTTATTAATCCACTGTAAAAAACGTATCTCGACCAACGCCCCAGTCCATGATTTTGGCACAAATTGAAACCTTTTGCTGGGCGCGCTCAATGTCTTGATGGATGGGATATTGTGTATGGATCAACAGAAGTATGAGATGGCTGAATCGCTTGTTACCATGATACTCAAAAACCTGTATTGATTTTTAATATCAGATCCCAGTAATAACACCAGGTTCTCCAGACTCGGGATCCATCGGAGAAGCGCACCTGAGGAAACAATTAATCTTGACCAGTCAGATGCCAACCAGTTGTTCAGTAGTATGCCAAGAAATTGACGAGACTCGTGCTAAGCCACCAATCTGACACCGTTGCTATAAAGAAGATTAGGTAGATAATCTGCTTGAAATAAGAAACGGTTAAACCCTTACGTAGCAGGGTGCTAACAAAGCAAGTGGATTTTATAATATATTTGAATGAGTAAATATTGAGGATTGTTTACATTCTCATGGTCACAAATAATCGAGACCCAATGTACAAAAAATTTTATCTGGGTCAGTACTGTATTTGGATGGTTGGGGAATCATTGTTACTCAGAACTTTGAATCAACCTGGCAATTTTTACAGCTCACAGAAGGGCCAGCGTTCCATGACATACAAGAAAGACTACTGCTCATCTGGATGCGAAGGTTGGGATCCATCAGGCAAAAGGAACATGTAGTCATCAACATAGTCCTCGAATTCGTTCTCGGCGTATTCATCACCAGGCTTGTAGTCAACAGCGGTATCGAGCTGCTTCTTCCAATTATTGGAGTGTTGCTTCAAGGCAGATCCTGTGCCTTCTGTAGGGATCGGTCTTCCAAAGACCAACGTCAAGTAGGAAACGAGACAGAGAGTAGATATGATTTTCGCCTTTATGTACATTGCTAGTGAGTGCAGTGCATCCAGCAACTGTAACGTATTTATAGTATTCTACTGGTCTAGAGCGATTGGCTGGAAAAAGGGTGTAACACAACCTGTGTATGAGTCAGGAAGCTTGTCATTTATAGGATGAAATCTCGCTCGGTTAAACAGAAACTATAATGGTGACTTTTCATTCCGATTCTATAGGATTGCCGCCTTTATTGTCAACATCTGAGTGTGACAGAGTGTGATTGCGAGTATTAGTGTCACAAAGGTTATTGCAGGTCTTTCCTGGCCATCCATGGGGCAATAGTATGAAGACATGATTGGCATCCATCTGAGTGACGGAACGGAGGGTGGACAAGCTGCAAACAGCAATGGTTGATTGCGTTAGGCTCGACGTGGGAAAAATGAAAAAGGCAAATATGGTGCTTTTCTTTTTTCGTAATCAATCAGATAAGTGGTTGGAATTGGTTCAAAGTTGGTCACAACCCAACTGATCCAATCCCTAAATCGGGTTGGGCCGATGAAATTCCTCCTGGAAAGTACAGCGATTTTAGACTTCCGAGGTAATGCCAGAGCTGCATGTATGACTTGTAAGAAAGTATACTAAGATAGATCCTTAAACATACATCACTCATATAAGTAGTATAATACACTCCTAACTGACCTGGCCATGCTTGGCCTTCTATTATAAATTCAGAAGCAATACCATGAATGTGCAAGAATATCAACGCCAATACTCCAATGAGTAGGGTTTTTTTCGTAGTCGCTATTACAACGCTCTCGTTTCTTTTATGTTCCATCGGAGCCGAAGGGAAAAGCGCGTTTTTAAGTGATTTTCAATACTATATCTACCCAATGATGCAACACCACTGATATAAATTCTATTCTTACAGAGCTCGAGAATACATTCACGGATACGGCCCAGCAATTACGATTCTCCGAAGGTTCTTGCCAAAGGGTGGTGTTTGGGCCGGTGAACAAGGCCAGCATCACCCCGGCAGGTGCGGGTCGCTTTGCACAAGCGATCCTATACCCCTCCGTATCTGAGTGTATCAATCGACGCAATCGTATCGCAGTGATTTCTTCGGAGTCTGGGGATGTTTCTATTGCTAGCCGAGGTAGAACAGTGACCGTTGGCGGAGTTAGAGTATTGGTGGATAAGCGACGCTTAATCTGATCTCTCGAGAATGTACTATGGCAGTCAGAAGTAAATCGGCTTAGCAACAAGTGATAATAAAAAACGTTCGCCACTCATTGGGATATTATGTGTATATATTCATATACTCTATTCAGTACAAATCATAACATTTGGAAATCATAATTGGGCAAATCAACAACTAAGCAGTCCGCAACCTCGCGAAGGGTCACGTCTTGCTGATCATAGGCAGGCTCCAAAGTGAACTCAAACTTCATCTCCGGTGGTTCCTGGGTGCTTTTCGCTACGGAGGTGGGAAAAGTACATGTGGATCCCTTCAAGAAAGTAGGAGCCTGGATGCTAGAAATGCCAGAATCCAACAGATCAGTAGCATTGGAGAGATCCAATCTGGTGTTGACTTTGTCACTCTCAGTTCCGAATTGGTAGGTGGGAAGTTCTGACTCGGATAGCTTTGCCACCACCTGCATATCACGATTCGATTGATCAAAAGCAAGTGCCAGACTAAATGCGAAGGTAGGCTCGAGCGGAGCGATTGGAAGGCTACTTTGAGGACCCTGGTTCAATTTCCAATGGATTGATTATTTTCTGTATTCTAATGACAATGATTAAAATCGAATTTTTACCACTTGATTAATCTTCTGTTCGGGAATGTTTAATGGATTCTCCTTTGGTGGCTCTACTGACCGGAACGCATCTTCAAGATTCTTGACAGCGACTTCAGGCTCGGACTGAGTACCATTGGCCGACGGTGATGGGATAGTCTCGATGGCTGAAGGAGCCTCTTTGGTAAGAGGGGGCGCAACAAAGGAGCTACCAATAGTATCCAGATGAGCTTTTGTCCTCATAGCCCATGTGGCGTCAATGTACATTACCTGATGGATGCAACAGGAGGAGCTTCGTCTCTTAATTCCTAATTAATCGACAAAAGTTAAAATGACTCTTGCTTCGAGAGTTGAGTTAGGTTACCTTTGGCATGGATTTCTCCAAAAGCTCCATGGGCGTTAGCTTCTTGTGCACAGTTGCGTCCGAAGTTGTAATGGCTTTTGCAACAATTTCAGGCTACAAGATGTAATGTAAGCGACTCGGAGCTTTTATCGGTTAGAAGTAATGGGCCTACCTTGGGCTTAGGATCAACTCTTCGGTGAGATATAGGACTGGCCAACTCATAAGGATTAAGAATATCTTGGGCCACAGGCTAAGCATGGATTTTGTTATGACACATTGTAGAACTGTTTCACTAAAATGCTTTGTACGTACTGCAACAGGCTGTGGATCCATTTCACCGATAATATCCATGATTCTACGAGCAGTAGCACTGCCTTTTTGAGTTTTGGCATCTGATCGTCAGTTGGTGTACTCGTTAGGCATGTACAACGATGTAGATGTGGTCAGTTGGAGAAGATACCTTCGAAGTCTACATGCTTACCAGGAGTTTGAGCCTGGATGGAGGACCGAATCAAGGTTGAGTTGCGTGAAGAACTTGCTGACGTCTTCTCTCTGATGGAAGTCTGCAAATTGCCAACTTCTTTTTGAGAGCCATACAAATCAACTCTAGCGCGCTTAGTTGAGGACGGGCTGTTGTATACTGGAGGTTTGATCAGCTTTCTATAAGGGGCACTATGTCTACCAAATCCTGGGCCGAAATAAAGTGGTGCTTTCTTTTTCCTGCTGGAAAACAAGGCAGTTCTAGGGACTGTGGTAGTTATCTTTTGAGTGGACGGAAGGAATGGGCGTTTCACAGCCGATCTGATTGTTTCTACATGTGAGGTGTTATCTAATAAAAACCCACTTAATACTTATGTGCCAGTGAGTGGATACGATATCCTATTGCTTACCAAGTACATTTTGCTCTTCTTGTAGCTCGTTCTTTAATAAAGCGACACATCCTTCAAGCTCTTCTGCCTCCATATGAGCGTTGCCCTTAGCATGAAGAAATTTCGAAACTGTTTCTGTAGGGGATAGAGCACCCTTAAAACTGTGATATTTTGAGCTGGTTGTTTTCATCTCGAACACACGTGGAGTTTGAAATATTTCGTGCTCTTCGACCTTTGTGGATTCTGGGGAAACCTTTCTCCTTTCAACGACCGACGGTTTAGAGGTTTGTGAAAATATGTTAGAGCTCAAGACAGGGGCAGGCGCGACAGCTGCTACTTGCTCCAATAAATCGCTGCTATCGTCTACATTTTTATGAAGATCAACCACAGTACGAGTGCCCCTCTCTCTCTGACGCCTAGCACGACGAGATGGTTGATCGTCCTCGAGGTTCTTGTAAACACGTTCGCGTTCTCTACGAATGTGCTGAGGTAGCGTATCTTCGCGGGAAGTAGTGGGCTCATCGTGAAAAAAGACTCTAGGAACCAAGTAAGAGAGAAACGTGGTGCTACTAGAGGCTGGCTGTTTCAAGGTTTCGAGGGAATTGTTATTACAGCAATCAGATCTATAAGGAGCATAGAATCATACTTGAGCATCAGGTCTCGTATAAGGAGTGTCGTTGCGACGACGATCCCTTGTATTGCCAGTAAATAATCCACGAATCTTCCTTAAAGAATCCATTCCGAAGACTATTATGGGAGTTTGCTAGAGAAGTTAGAGAAGTGAAGTATAAAGAGTTAGTAGGGAATGGGTCAGTCAGCTTCTGAAGCACCCAATATTGTATATCAAATAAGCAGCCATCAGTATTCTGAATGATTATTTTACCTTAGTGTTGTTATTCAAAATCAAGGATTTTTTTGTTTTTTCCAAGTTAAACTAAACAGTGATTATCTCAGTTTCATACAGATCGAGACTCCATTTCCTTCGAGAAACCTGATGGTTTGAATTTTTGTGTGAATATAGGGGTTTTGTTACATTGGTATATGTGTGAACATAAGGACATAATATTAACCTTGTTTGTAAGGGCTTTAAAAGGCGGTGGGAGATTTACGAGTTCTCCCCAGACCTGGACCAACCCTAATATTAAACTAGTCGCAAAGACATGTAAGGAGTTTCCTTATAAACAGAAGCACACTGCCTGTGATCACGATCAAGGCTAATTAATATGCAGAGTGGCCTCATCCAATCTTCTGCACAGGTAACCTTGCTCCCCCTTCTTCATCTCTTCTAGTTTCGCCATGCCATAATGATCTACGATTCTCTTGATTTGTATGCTACTATTTTCCCACATAACGTGGCTGTTTCTCCTGTTGGCTGTTTGCTTTTGCACTCCCACATGAATATGTAATATATCATCGAGGCCTTCCATCACATTTGCACCCCTTTCTTTTAGTTGGTAGCCTCCGAAATTCAGTCACACTGTGATTAACACATAAAAAATGGAACAATCAAGTTTTCTCCCCTAGCTTACTGTCTTTCAAGTCCCATTTAATAACCGCTTGAGTTCTTAGTACCGACGAAAGATGCGCTGACATTGATAAGTATCCTTTACCAAGTCGTCGTTAGTTGATCATGTCTGGTTCATCAATGTAAGTGGATATCTTCTGTGTTGCGCTCTTGGTCAAAGAACTAACACTGTATTTCGCACCCGTGCCACAACAGAGAAGTAGCGCCACCCGCAGGTGTAAAGGCCACAGAGCGAATTCACCAGATTGCGTATTCCAAGGCGTACCTCCTTCTGTACTTAATAATGATTGCTCTTTCATTGAGCTCTCTCATAGTGGTATGTTGAGGATAGTAGCTAAACATAGACATATGACTAACACTACCTGATGCTTAGTCTGTGATATATGAATGGTAATCAGTGAGACGTGCCTGTTGTTCCACTTCACGACTGACTCTTGCAAACAGTCCAGGTCTGGAGTACGAAGTCTTGGATATTATTGTGAATGTGGCCATGATTACCGAGATAACCATTACAATGTTCACTTATGGAAAGGTACTTTCAACCATGAAATGGCATTCGTTTATCTAATAGGGATCTGGTAGAAATTTTGGAAATCTCCGATGAATATTTTTGACCTGGTCTTGGTTGGTTTGTGCATTGCAACTTTGGTGCTAGTCTTCTTGGATTGTTCGCACACAAAAGGGAGAGGGGAGGTAGCGGGCACAGTATTTATGGCGTTAAGAAACATCCTCCAGATATTCAGGCTACTGAACAGTTTACGGAAGTAGGCCAACGCATATTGTTGATTTAATTTCGAAACTACTAACACTGGTACTAGGCAACGCGCATATCTGAAGCAGAGACAAAGCAAAATTGTAATGGACGAGAAAGACTCTATAGGAAACGAGGAAAGAAATCTAGACACCCTGTATACACAGTCGCCCGGTTATATATTAGAGGAAGGATCTGAGGTGGAATACATGCCCAACTCCCGAAAGTAATATGTATCTAATGGATTGCTTTGCTCGCTTAATTATGTAACATAAATGTATCATTAAACTTCGTCCAAGCATCCAGTATAGCAAACTTGGGTTGAATATCAATTGGCACCTTGGCTATCCTTTCTTATGCCGACGGAATGCGATTTATGCTGACCCCGTAAGGAAGTTCTCAGTATGATCGCAATATCCCTTACAACGAATTCCACAACTTGCTCAATCTTGGTACAGCCACCACTGGAGCGTTCCGAATTCGCGCAGGACACAAGTCCACCCTAGTCGATCGAATAGTTCTATTGAGCGTTCAGGTCATGCTTACGAGCATCGTTAAGCCCATATCGGATGGATCTTATCGCACTCGTCATATAGATACATAGATGCATTTCATACCGGTGTTCTCAAAGGAGCCTTGATCAGATAAAGATTTTGCCGCAAAGAGTCCGGTGATGACGGCTTTAGCCTCTTTAAAAATGATACTCCCGGAATTTACTTTGCATTGTGTCTCTGCACAGTTTCGCTTATCTTTTGGAGATTTGTGAACTGCTGTTATAGGGACTGTAACGTTACTGCCACTATAAAGCTTATTGACAACTACAGCTATGATGGATCGGAGAGGCTTATTTTTGCTCCTGACTTTTGCCATAAGATACTTTTGTACCCTAGGCCGTGGCTCTTCAAACATATTCAGCACGGCGGTCGATCCAAAATTTCTGGCATGTATGAAGAGCTCTGAAGAAACTTTCCTATGGTTTGAACTTGTCATATGTAACAAGTGGCCAATGATACTAAGCCGACACACCATCATCTGGATTGAATAAACGTGACCACAGGGGCAAACACTTACTTTCTGGTGAGCGCTTACATTTATCCAATCCAGCCCACTCCTCAAATTTAAGAAACTTCTTCCTGTATTGCCGAAAAATCCGTCTATGCTTGCGTCGAAGAATAGAGTAGTATCAGTGTTGCTGAACACTTCATCAGCTTGACATATAACTGCGTATTCCCGGATGCCACCAATCCAATGTAAACCCTGTTTAAAAAGTAGGGCAATCGGCCATGCCTGAAAATTCCTCACTTTAAACCTGCGCAAGTTTCTAGTGAGCACATCAGTCTCCAATTGGGATAGATGCTCGTGTATAATTCAGTAGTTATTGCTGGAAAACCCAGGATAGCCATATTGAAGTAGTGCGCTCTGTAAGATGGAGGTCATGACGATTTCGCTATCATTTGGGTAACCTCAGACTTGTTACGTGAGTTCACGTGGTTGAAAGATGATGGGGATCTGGTCAGACGGCCAAAACCCAATATAACCAAATATACAAAGATATGATGAAGCAACAGGGCTCATAAAATTCGCCAAGTATGGCTCATTAGTCAAGTGGCAAGATGTTCAGATCAATTGCCCCGAAAACCACCGAGTGGTTCATGGATCACCCAGCATTTATACGCATCAAACGGCCATCCTCATTGGCCAGTCACAAAAACACAAAATCCTACCCAACTTCAGAAAAGGCAAATCGTGGCTGAATGAAGTCAACTTAGGCATTACCAATACGACCACTCTGTAGTCTATGAGGTTTCAATCTTGCTTTCTGATAACCTGGTTGGCTTGTTAGCCTTAGCCCTAGCCCTAGCCCTCGCCCACTCAGCAATTGAAGAGTCGATGTAGCGGATATTGCTAGAAGGGAAAACACAGTTTGGAGCCCGCTCTCTACTCTCAAAAGACTTCATTGGACCGGTGTAGATTGTATGACACGAACGGTAGTACAGTGCTCGATGCAAACCCCTTGAAATGGTTAGGTTAGGCCAGAGTTTTCTTTAACTGAAGCTTAAAAACCTAGCTAGTGGTGAAGCAACTAAGCGATTGGAAACTTGGCTATTGATCAACAAAATAGGGCAATCGAGCATCCAAATACCCATACAAAACAAGGCTGACAAGTATCAAAGCGCTCAGATACTATGCATATATTGTTCGCTTATACATTGGTCTACCAACGGATACGCTTGATTAAATATTCCATATATGGAAGGAGTATTGAACAGAGCGAACGAACGAGAAGCAAAATATGATTGAGATTGGAAATGGTTGGTTCCGAGTGATAATAAAATGATCGCACATGAAATTTTGTAACGGGGGAGAGGGGATCAGTTCCATTCGTTTAAAAGCTGCACATCTCGACAGTTTTTCAAAGTCCCCTCTTAAAATCATCAGGCCCGGTTTACTGGGTTGAGATTTGTTCATTTACAACGCCATTCTATTTGACACAACGCTGTATTCCCCTAGACCACCTTCCTGCTGTTTCATCTATCTGACTAGTATTATTGACTACTGCGCTCACGAAATACCTTCAGCACACTTAATATTGTCTGTTTCTCCCTCATGATGACCACGATTGGAAGATCTTGGGAGACTGCCGAAACAAAATTGCTCATTGAGCTTCGAAGAGATATGGAGGGTGAGTTTGCAAGTATGAAGCGAAATGCTCCACTTTGGAAAAAGATTTCCGACCAAATGAGAAACAGCGGTTTTCACAGAACGGACAAACAGTGCAAAGAGAAATGGAAAAATCTACTCTCGGAATTCAAAGTACGTGTCTCTACCTCCTCTCTGGAAAACATGCCTCGGTATTTTTCAATGACAATGGACCTGCTTGATGACTTCATTCTTGAAACCGGTCAATTCATGCTTCCTGTAATAACATTTTCTTTTTTTCATAGAGAACCGAAACACAA
This sequence comes from Basidiobolus meristosporus CBS 931.73, assembly GCA_002104905.1. Taxonomy (NCBI): domain Eukaryota; kingdom Fungi; phylum Basidiobolomycota; class Basidiobolomycetes; order Basidiobolales; family Basidiobolaceae; genus Basidiobolus; species Basidiobolus meristosporus. The sequence continues at coordinate 144,914 of MCFE01000041.1, read as the reverse complement.
AGAGACATAGAACTTCGCAGCTTCCCTTTCTACGACATAATAAAAGAGGTTCTTGCCAAACAAGGCCCGCTTCGAGATTCTCCCGTACATTCTACGGAAGACTCCGTCAACGCGTCGTACCCGCCTTCACCTACCCCGGCCACCAACGTTTTACACGACCACGGACCGGTCATGCAATCCTCGCAGCATGTTAATCTTCCTCCACCTGTAGGCTATTCACCCAGCATGTCAATTTACTCGCCTCCTCTTTCACACTCTATCAATCACAAGGGTCAATCCCCACAATATTCACACTCACATATGCCAGCCCACCTTTACAAGCCAATACCACGAGAACCCACTAAATCCGACTATGCCCCGATCAGTAGTACCAAGCGTAGAAGAGAGTCAGAAAGTGAAGAGGTATCACCAAACGCCTTGCTCACAGAGATAGTAGATTTGCTTCGTAGGGAAGTCCAAGAGCGTCGGAGATGGGAGGAAAGGCTGGAGCAAAGCCGTTTCGAGAACGAGCGCCGCCGAGAACGTCAAGAAAGACGCAGGGAGCGCAGGGAAAGGGAAAGAGTAGAAAGACAGCGCGCCCAAACACTTTTGCTGGTTGCGATTGCTTCCAGTATCATGCCCAACGTAGCAGACTTGATTCCAACCATCAACTTTAATGATGTGACCAGTTCAGATTCCGAGCGAAGCGGAACTGCCTCAGGATCAAATTAAAATGGCTTTGCTAGAGCCCCGCTCGATAGCCGAGATTCATATCTCCATCTCGGTTTACCCAGCCCAAGCGTAGAGATCTGTCAACCTCACTGACATTTTGTAAGAGTTTTATCTGCTTGGTGGTTCGTTTCTTTCAAACTTCAACACTAGAAGGCCCCAGTTATTCCCCGCTCCAATAATGATTAATTCTTTCCCTAGATAGCTTCTTGCCGCCATCTTATTTCATCGTCTTACACGCATAAAAGCTAACGGACTTTAGAGAGGATTATGTGTTCATCTTCCAAGGCATGTAATATATTTGTTCGCTTCTCATGTAATTCCTACAAGATAAAATATGGGAAACGCACAAAGTGCCACCAAAATTTTCTCAGTAAGGAATGGACCGTCCCATAGACTGGGCGAACACGAGGTGAAAATGGGCGAAATATCAATCTCCCCCAATCTGCGTTCGGCCAGATATAATCAATGAAGAGTTACACACCAGGTCGACGAGCATACCAACAACATCTCATCAAACACAAGGTTGGATTCACAATTACGAAATTTCAAACTTCCGGGCTCTTTAAGGAAAGCAATGGCCTCGCTTATCTAAGGAACGTTGGAACCAGATCAGCCATTCTATGTTGGTACATGTGGATGTAGTACATTTGATGCCTTGGGGCATCCATGTTCTATCTGTGTAAACATGGGGTTAACCTGATAGATTATCTGGAATTGTCGGTTGATCTTCGAGATTATCGCGCAATTTTCCAGCAGTCAGACTGGAAACACTCATCTAAGCTTGATTCTCCGAGGCGGGTATGACCCGAAATTATAGTTATCAATATCAGGCCCATATCATGCCATTATTGTTAGAAAACCGATACTTTGGTAGAATCGGGATGGGATGCGGTGTGGGGTGATCCGAAACACCACGTGCCTATCTTCGTATCCTGATTACCCATCGGGTGGGGTTCATCGCAGGGTTTAATGCATTCGATCGCATTAGGATGACTCCTCAGTTGTTAACCCCGTAGAAAGATCACATATATTCCCCTTTTATTTGTCCCCTTTTCAAATATCCGACATCAGTTAGATCTATATGGGCCCATTGCAATCGAAACCTGGCTCCTTACTAAATTCTCACCGGCAACTGGATGGGTGATTATATGCCAGGCGTGGGAAAACTACTGAATACATAGCAAAGTGACGTAGTGTTTGGTGCAGTGTGCTCTCCTCTCGTTGTTAACCCTTGGAATGCTTAGAAACACTCTACCCCGCATATTACCCAGGGTAAACAACATCCAGGCAAGATATTTCTCCGGAAGCTCCTTGTAAGTGCTTTACAGGTTGTTGGAATGTCTCCATTTCCATGGCTTATTGTTTGAGACTCTTGCAGTCTTGCAGAGAGCAAGATTAAGATTTACACCAAAACCGGAGATAAAGGTAAGCCGCATGCATGTCTTTGTATCCTGAAGTTGCCAATACTCAAAGAGAACATCTTCAACTAGGCACCTCCGCTCTTTTTACCGGTGAAAGACGTCCAAAAGACGATGCCGTCTTTGAGGCATTAGGAACCACCGATGAGCTAACCTCCTACATAGGGTGAGTCACCTGGTATTTCCATTGTCGTACTCACACAATCGTGAACTAATTCGCCACTGCGCACAATCAAAGACTTGCTCGAGAGTTCTGTGATGAGCAACAGAATGGATTAAGCGAAAAGTTGAAATTGGTACCAGGTTGAGTTGCCTTTGTAACAAAGTGCTGTTTCTTACTGATGCGTAATTTATAGGTACAATATAGCATCCAGGATATCGGCGGTAATATCGCCACCCCAAGGTCATCCGATATGGCCAACCCAGCACGACTAAGCAAGTGTGTTTAACTTGTCAATGTGCTCCAGTTCCTCACTAACCATGTTCATAGATCGAACCGAATTTGATGCGGATGGTGAACTGGTGGCGGAGCTTGAAAGATGGATCGATGAATTGGATGACCAGCTCCCCCCATTACAGCTTTTCATCTTACCTGTTGGTTGCTTATTTCGAGCTCAACCTGGCCAACATTTAACTGATCCAATTGCCTGTTAGTCTGGTGGTCGTGCTTCGTCCTCCTTGCATGTTGCGAGAAGCATATGTAGACGCGCAGAAAGACGAGTTGTCCCCCTGGTAGCTTCCAATTCGGCTGATCGGAGCACTCAAAAATATTTGAATCGGCAAGTTTGAAAACTTTCCTGCTCTCCAGTAATACGATTAACATGGCTGTCTCTAGCTTAAGCGATTTCCTGTTTAATGCTGCTCGTTTTGCCGCTTTCAAAGAGGGGAAGGAGGAGACCGTATACAACTACCGCATCCGCAAAGCACTAGCAGAGAAAAAAGCGAAAACCCCTTCAACTACTCTTTAGGGTTATCTCGTCTTCCCTCCAAATACTCGTCATTTGATTTCGATTCATATTCCCATTAAATCTAGTGGTGATCAGCCACCGTCACCCGATGTTGTGAAAGCTTCAGCAATTTATTGATAATATTAGAGAGGCTGATGGGTGATTGACAAAGCCAACATGAATGTGGTTACGAATCGACGATTACTGGATCGAGCAATGGCGAGAGGGCAGCATTAAAGCATGGGCTGAATGAAAAAGCCCAAAGTAAGTGATCGCATACATTAGACCAACTCGGTGGCATCTTGTTGGTCGGTGTTCTCCACCTCTGTAGCTGGTTGCTGTTCATTGATGTCATCAGTCTTTTCTGAAGCTGGGATTTCCTTTTCCTCATCATCATCGAGGGAAGGGAATGGCTCTAGGTCATCGTCTTCCACATGATTTTGAAAAGACTTGATGGTGTTATCCTGATCAGCTAAACAAACCAAAAGATCGTCCCTCTCCTGCTCCAGAACCTTGTATTTGGAGTTTTGCTCGTCCAAACTCTGGCCCAAGGTCTCGAGGTTGGTGTTGAGTGCATTGATTTGATCCTCGTAGGTGGACTTCTGCTGCTCCAAAGCAGCTTCAAGCTCTTGAATCTTCAGCTTCAGCCTTTCAATCTCTTCGGTCTGTTCGGTGATGGTTTTCTTATAGAGTTCTACTTCGTCATTTGAGATCGTCGGGCTGGCATTCTTGCTCTTGGCTGCCTTAGCTTTGGGATCGACAGTGATGGATTTCTGAATCAGTTCATAATTGGCCTTGAAAAATTCCACAAACGAATGCTCAAACAGCAGCTCCGAGGTGATTTGCCCGTTGTCGTCGGTCTCTACTTGGAATCCGGGGGAGACATTCTGGAGCAACTTCGATTCACGGAGACGATTGATATGGTTCACAAACAAGTCCACACCAACTCTCTTCAGAACGATTGGTTGAAGTACCTCTCTAGGGAAAGATGATTCTGGGTCGTCATCGAACTCATAGAGTATGCCGAGTAGAAATGCCGAAAGGCCTTGGATTGAAGCATCAACGCCGTGGGAATGCCCAATCTGCTCCATAAGGAACTGAAGGTTGGCTCCCTCCGAAAGATATTGGCTTACGGTTTCTGAGCTTTCGTACGTCCATACGCTAAGCAATGCCAGATAGCCGATGATAACCCGCGTGCTGAAGTTTTCACGGGAGGCCATTGTGAGGGAGTAGGCGATCATGTTCACCAGCGGAATAATCTCCTCACCTTGCTCGGCGTCGCCAAAAGTGATCTTGGCAGCCAATGATTTACACTGGGAGTTACCTTTCAAGATGTGCGACAACATGACAGACCCGAACCATACTTGATATGGGTCTTCCTTTGCATTTTCCCATTCCATGAGAGATGAGAGTAACAATGATCCGGGTGATTGAGGTTTTTCGACAGCTTCGGTGTTTGGGTTGTCGTCGGGAGGAGACACAAAAGTGGACGCGAGAGCAACTTGGCCCTCGGCATTCTCAAAGAGATAGCATAGTATAACATAGGTTGCACCGTAGCGTACAGCTAGATCCTCAATCTTTGCCTTTCCGATAGCAAAACTGGTAATAGATAACAAAGCAGATTGTGGGGTAGGCGGTGAAGGAGGCAAAAGAGAAGGCTCCCCTGAAGAAGCATTCTCGGTTGCATTGATGGCAGTCGAATTGAACACTGTGGTTGTGCTGGCCACTTTCTCTTGGTTTACTGAGTTGCCTCTAATGGTATCTCCAAGAGCGTAAAGTGCCTATAACAGTTGTAGAAAAAAAGGTAAGGAGTAGATCAAAGGTTTGTACTGTTCACAACTCAACATTACATGGCTCTTGACGGAAAGTGGCGTATCTGATTTAAGCGCTAGCCCAAGGATTGTTTCAAGAAGGCCGGATTGAGCGATGACCCCCTAAAAGGAGCATGTGAGAAAAAATGAAAGTTTAACGAGCTTGGGTAGGGTTACCTGGTTAACGGACGTGTTCATATTGTTGGGAACAACCAGGGTCCTGGTCAACCCTAACAAAGACACCGCATTGGCAACCCTTTGCTCAGGCCAGGTGTTCTCCAGGGGAGCATAGTGGTTGAACGCGCCCGATTTCTCGGGGCTGAGTAGAGGAGCGATCCTCTGAATGCAACTTGTTTCTCGAAAGTAAGTCTAAGTAGCCAAAAGTTAGCGTCTAAGCAGCGCGACTAATCACAACCTAGTCCCAGTACCTGGTTAGAGACGTTGAACTTCAGAAGGTTCTGAATCAGATGAACACAGTCTTGGACAACAATCCCACCATCCACCCCACCTTCATGAGAGATGATTTCCAGTAATCGCTCAAATGCATTTTCGAATGCAATGATTTTCTGAATATCGGTGTTGGATTGAGTTAACGATGTCAACAGAAGCAGTCCCTCTAAACAATCTCCGTCAGATAGGTGTCCATGAAACCCCGATGAAGATTATGTGTGTTACCGTTGCGGATGATTTCTCTGCGATCATCTAGCAAATCCACTAAGCGGGAAATCCCCATAGGGGCGGCCAGGATGCACTCTTGAAGTCTATCGCTTTCATTTTGCAGTAAAGTGTTGAGCAGTTGTATGGTATTGAACCGCACATAAAAGTCGAACTCCTCAAGGCACTCAAGTAGGGAAGTGATAGTTTCGGATTCCTAAACATCTCAGCAATTTGGCAAATAAGCACTAGGAAGATTTCGTGGAACACCCTGTATAGATTTACCTTGACGAAATCTTCGGTAAATTTGAAGCCAAGGTCGCCAAAATCCTCCTATGGATGAGAAAGTCATGAACAAAGTATAACTACAATAACCAAAGCACAGGAGGGAATACCTTGTTGTGAATGGTACACAGAATGTTTAATGTTTCGAGCGTTGCTTTAATAATATCTACATCGCCTCTATCATTGTTCAGAACTTTAATGAGTCCGGGCAACCCGTTGCTGCCAACTTCCTGTACAAGTAAGGTTAGGTAACCAGCTCCACAGGGACAGGTGAAAAAGAGGATGAGTACTTCTCTGTATTCACGGCAAAGGCCTTTCAAACCTAGAACTGCTGCCCGACGATCCTCAATCAAAGTTGCGGTTTGCACACGATCGGACAACTTAACGATGGTATCCGAAGCGGTTTGTGGTTGTCCAGCCTGTCCTGTCAAGACATTGAACGCATCTGACCAAAAGCTCATCTTTAACTTTCACCCGTGTTTGTCAGTGGTATTGGAAACTATATGGGAGGTAGCTAGTTGTGAAGGCCAAAAAGCAAGCTATATGTTGAAGATACCCCTCTCCATGAAACGTCAACTCGATTAAATATTATAAGCTGATCCGATTTGTGATTTTGAATAGTAATTGCTGACTTAAGCTAAAGTCTGAATCCCACCAATCATCTAACTAACTTTAGCAGTTAGTAATGTCAACTCTGGTTCTCACAATGGCAATAATGAAGCTACACACATGCGCTCTAACTAGCTCTTTAAGCTCTGAATCCCTTTTAATTGGAGAACGATCTGGAGCCAATTCTTTCTATTCCTCATACTCTAGAAAAGAATATACATTTCACTGGCTTCGGACCAACTAGCTTTACGAAATATCCAACATAAAGGTAAAATGATATTTTGATGCTCTGCAAAGCAAAGAGTAATAATTAGATTGGACTTTTTTTGCTTTTTAAAGGACTAAGGTCACAAGGGCACAAAATACATAAAGGAGGGGAAACGCAAGCGTGGATTAATGATCTGCTTTAGACTTTGATCCCTCCAGTCTGTCGAGAAAATTCTCACCGGAGGCCATAAGGCAAGCTAGTAGATAGAAGGGGATTTTAGTTGGAATGAAGCCATCTATGGTTGCGTAAAGTCTACCTTTCGGACCCCACGCAGAAGCAAAGGAGTTCCGGTTGGACCACGCCTTCTCAGCACTTTTGTGAAGGATTGGTTTGTCTGCATAGCTATGAGCTTAATTCCGAGAGTATTCCGATATTATTCATAAGAGAGCACATACCATGTTCGCTCAAGGAGGAATTGTGCAGCTGATCAAAAGCATTGGACCAACCTATTTGAATATAAGTTAGAAAGCAGCCGAGGGTAAATGATTTCCCACCTCAAAATACCTCTATTCAAATAAGCAACTGATTCTTGAGCATTAAAGTCGTTAAGGGGAGCATGTTCTGGGATGTGCCTGGGATGAGGAAAAGCGTTGGGGCCGGGCGCTGGAGCGGGAGAAGAATTAAACGATGAGGAGATCCCGCGACCTAAGGATTCAGAAGTTCAGGACTCGACTGATCCATCAAGCCGGTACCGTTCCGCTTACCAAAAGAATTCTTTCGCTTTGGATCGCGTCTTTCGTAAGCCTTCTTGTAGCTGTTTACGTTGTACAACACAAAAGGTGAGCGAAAATGAGCGATCAGACTGAAAGGAAGATGGAAATGCATGGGCTCACCTTCTTTCTTCCTCTCTTGCAGGTCCAGCCATTATAATGTTTATGAATGGTAGTCTTTAGGTATTACGTGGGATTAAATGGCGGCTCAACTAGAGCAAGATTTAGGGCTTTCCGTAAATAAAGGGAAGTAAATATAACTGGGAATTCCTCTGGGTATTGAATTTCTCTACCTCCCTCAAATTGCATAATCAGTTATATGAAATGTTCCGAACACTGTGATCCGGAATAAGTATCCAATTGGACTTCGCATAATTTTACGTGCTGATATCGAAGCCATGTGGCATTCCAGGAGAAATTTGATGGAAACAGTCGATCTGACCACATGTCAGGTACCATCTTCTCTCTAGCACTTGAATCACTACCTCCCAGGATTTGAAGACCTTTCATTGATCTTAGATGGTATAAGGTATGATCTAGGCCGCGCCTTGGCCGGGATTGCTGGTACAACCAGTCAGGAAGGGCTATCTGAAGCATATCTCTAGATCAAATGCTTCCAAACCTCATCTGTAGATGAGAGATCCCTCGGATATTGCTGCTAAATATATCAACTGGTGGAGTATAGTTGCCACCAGTGTTTTCGTCTCAAGTGCCACAAGAAAAATCGGTCGACTCTCGGCTCTGGCAGAAACAGATTGCCAGATACAGTGAAAAAGTTGCTGCTAGTCAGCCTCAGTTCAAGGAGGGAAAGTATAAACCAGATAGGATGAGGCAGTCTCGCTATGCACGCTAGAACGGTTTGGTGGAACTGCCAGATGGAATCGAACCAAACGATGTATATATTCTTGGATGTCACAACGATTGTCGATTTTGTTCTGGGCTATCCAGGTGAAATATAAATACACCACTTCCCCAACCTTCCAGAAGTATACCTAATCTCCTCAATATGTTCAACTTCAACAAGCTCATTACCCGCAGCCTCAGTCTCAAATCAAGGAGACACACCCGCGAACGCTGTAGTTACTGTCGAGAGCCCCATTCACTGATCCAATGCGAGATCGCTATCTGTGACCTTGAAAACATTCTTTGGGGAAACTCAGCCTCTCGTTACGAGGATCAAACGCTCAATCTGACTGCCGAGAAGGAATTCGAGATGGAGGTGGCAAAATTCTCCGGAGTGGCCAAAAAGCATTCAACGCAATGGTCCCATGAGCTCTAGCTCCACATGATGTATTTTAAGCCTTGTAAATAGAATGAATAAACTTTCAACACCGTATCTTCCGATGACCATGATACACGTTATTAATTGCCAACAACCATGATATCCTCTACAATTGTGAGTAGCCACAAGTTCACCTATAAATTATTGACAACCACAATCCTCGCTTCCATGATCTCGGTAGATTCATGCGATTGGCGTCGAAATGCATGATCACAGCGGAATATGTTGATACAATCACGTCAGTATATGATCGTCTACCGTTATTTGATTCCCGACGTTCCCACACTAAGTTGCATATTTAGATTCTCGGCCGAAGCAGCGCAAGGCTTAAACTGTTGAGGTCAATCCAAATAGGAAATGTAAGAATCTAACCTCCGTATGGAGATTTATAAAAGCTGCCCATCCTGGAGAGAAAAATTCCATTCGAAACAATGAACAAGCTCCAATCACTATTCTCCCGTAAACAATCCAAACAAGGATGCCCACATTGCCAAGGAGCCCATCGAAGCACTGAGTGCGAGCTCGCTATCCAAGAGCTTGAGAGGATATTAAACCAGTTAGACTCACGCGGCCTAGAGGGGCAATCGGTTTCGCTAACAAGCCAGAAGGAGTTTGAAATGGACATGGCCCAGATAGCTGCCTCCACACACAAGTTGTGGTATAGACGCTTTGAGAACCAAGATTTCGTCGCTCCCCCGCTGGCTTGACCTGCGATGAGCACTGTTTGATAGTTGTATATAGTTTGACTCTAATTCAATCATTGTATGAATAAACCTTTATTTAGCGAGACAATCTCATTTACATATCTCATACACGCATACCAGGATGCCAGGTAATATCGTATTCTATCAGATCTAGGCCTTGCACTGTGGACGTCCGTGCTTTCCAATCTAATCATGAGCGTTCACATCCTAGCCAACTCCTTGGTGTTTGCCAAAATTGCGGAGGCGAAATCTCGGTTGTACCACTCGTGCTATCATGACTAGAGTTGTGAAACAATGGGATTCTGTGTTTTTCCGTAGTTGAGGTTAGCTGAGGCATCCGAAAATGGGCCAATAGGGCTGTCATATCACAGAGACTGCGAGGCGCGCTCGAGACCTTTTTTATGGGACATATAGCACTACCATCGTCCATCTATTGACTAAAGAAGTAAGCGAAGATGAGATAATGAGAATCTAGCTAATGGAATCAAGATCTCAGGTCATTCCCCATAAGGGTTGCTATGATGTTTGCCAATTCAGCCAATGATCTGAATCCGCTCTCCAAAACGAGTAGTGTCGGCTTCAAGAACATGGCTTAGATAATATATGAGTGAGTGGCAGAATGCTGCTATAACGGATTCCCTGTGTCACCCGAGACATCTTCCTTTTCCACTATTCTTGGCAGCCGGTTATTCGCTCAAGATATGCTCTAGTCTAGAGGGTCTTTGGAGCCTGGCTAAACCCCAGCAATGTATGACCAATCTTTCCTTCCCCTGAGCCTTTATCTCGTGGAAATACCCCAGCGTGTAACCATCCTACCCGAAGCTATTTTGAGTTCGCTGTCACTGGCTGCCATGAGGTCATAATGCTTAACTAAGAATGCTCTTCCAAAACCCCGAATACTTTGAACCTGATTATAAGCGTCACTGATTTATTTGAGTTGTAGTTGGAGGACTCAATGTACACTACATGTCTATTGTACTTGGAGCCTTTGTACTGCCTCAAAAACACCCTGATTGAGCAACGGATAAATGATAGATTGCCTTGAAATACCGCCCACCTTCACCCCTTGTAGGACGTTTTCGGAATGTGTTTAAGGGCAATCGCCAATCGCATCATGAAATCCAGTACCAACGATGCCTCCACGCTCAGGTAGTTGAGCCATCGGGTTACCCGTCTCGAGTTGTCTTGGGTTGGCCTTATCTTGGGCTGTTAGTAGGATTATGCCGACTTTCTCTACAGAGTGATGTTAGAGCGATGCAGCAGGGGAATCTCCAAGTAACTACCACACCAGATATGCAAAATAAGATATGGATGCTAATTGTAATCATGGTATTTATTGGTTACTCCAAACTACCATATACGATTATTTCTGTGTTTTAGAATGAATGCTGCCAATTGTTTTCCGTCACTGGTGGCTTTTCAAGCAAATACGAAACACACATAATCCAGTAGTAAGAGTCACAGGATCATGAAACAGCAAGGATGCCACTCGAGGTGGTGACGAAAGGAAGTAAGGGGGACTGCTAGCTAATTATTATGCATATTATTGGCTTGATTCTGATCGCCTAGCAGCTCTCATCTATTCTGGGATCAGCCTGGTCAGGTAGGTGTGGTGAATGCCTTCAGGTGACCTCCTTGACATAATGCTCACTCACTTGACCTTCCTACACGCTAGGAGTGCCCCTTAATTTTTGTTTGGTGCCTTTTTGACTTTTGTGCCTGTCTCCTCCTTCTTAGTCTACCTTTTGCTAGTCCCTCCCGTTTCTACCGCTCGTCAGCTGAATACACTTTCTTTTAAATTAAAGAAACAAACCGCCCATACATCCGCTTATTTTCACTACATCTAATGTCTTCCCTGGTTTCTTCCTTAAATGGCGGTAGAGGCTTCGGTACGTTAACGTATTATTTTCTGAGGAGGGCCGAGTTGTCGGGGGATATTGAGGAATAAACTATAACAATAACCTACTTGTATTTCTTTAAAACTAGAGACCGACCCTCATAAGATAGTTAAAGTTGCGGTTCAGGATGGTAAATCTGGAGATCAATGCGAGCTTAGCTATACCAACTACAAAGCAGTTGGTAACGGTTCTTTTGGTGTTGTGTACAAGGCAAAACTTGCTGACAGCGGAGACGAGATTGCTATTAAAAAAGTACTGCAGGACAAACGCTTCAAGGTATTGTATTCCCCTCCCTCCGCATAGCAACCTGCCTTCTCGAATATCTGGCGAACCATGTTTGACAATCCACTTCACCCTAGAATCGTGAGTTGCAGATTATGAGGTTGCTTGTTCACCCAAACATTGTGTCCCTGAAAGCGTTCTTCTATTCTAACGGTGAAAAGGTACGAGGGCTGCCATGTTTCGACCCCTCTTTCTCCATGTCTAATATCTTCCGGTTCTGTAGAAGGACGAGGTTTTCTTGAATCTTGTATTGGAATACATTCCTGAGACTGTTTACCGTGTGAATCGGCAGCACACTAGTGTCAAGCAATCCGTGCCTATACTGCATGTGAAGCTTTACATGTACCAACTGTTTCGCTCGCTGGCTTATATCCACTCCCTCGGAATCTGTCATCGCGATATAAAGCCTCAGAATCTACTTGTCAACCCCTCTCTTGGCATATTGAAGCTATGCGATTTTGGAAGGTATGCGGTTGGTACTGATTTCCATTCCAAACATATCTAACGAACTCCACATCAGCGCGAAGAAGCTAGTCGTTGGGGAGCCGAACGTCGCATACATCTGCTCGCGATACTACCGTGCACCCGAGTTGATTTTTGGTGCTACCGACTACACTACCAGTATTGGTAAGTCTGATCTGTTGGGATGAACATGCGCAAATTGGTTGATGTCCTCTCTACAGATATCTGGTCCAGCGGGTGTGTGATGGCTGAATTAATTTTGGGCCAGCCACTGTTTCCCGGTGAAAGTGGCATCGATCAACTTGTGGAGATCATCAAAGTATTGGGGACGCCGTCCCGGGAGCAAATCCAAACGATGAATCCTAACTATATGGAGCATCGTTTCCCGCAGATTAAGCCTCATCCGTTCTCTAGGGTAAGCCACCAAACATACTAAACTCATAGGACTCTAGATTAATTCACCTGCTCTGACATAGGTCTTCCGTTCCCAAAACCCACCTGCCGAAGCTCTCGACCTTATTTCAAAGGTTCTTGACTATACTCCTACCAAGCGTCTGACCGCTCTAGAGGCGATGGCACATCCGTTTTTTGATGAGTTACGTCACCCAGGTACCAGAATGTCCAAAGATCGAAGCCTGCCACCGCTGTTCAATTTCACCCCAGAGGGTACGGGTCCCAATCGACCTCACAAGTACTTCCGATACTAACCAGCTCTTGTTGTCATTATAGAACTAGCGCTCCGACCCGATCTCAATCGAGTCCTAATCCCGACACATGCCGAGGCACAGCTCCGCTCGGCAGGGATTGACTTGGATTCGTGTATGACTCACCAACCGAACGACTCGATGGTTGAATAGAAAGAGAGCATGTTTATAGTTAGATTACGAAGAATAATCATTGAACACAATCTGAATCCGACTCTCACATCGGTCGGTTTACTAGACTTGGTTCACTCTAGCCATTTTATTATTTCCCCTATTTACACGATCTTGCTTTGTTCATTGTTCTGAATGTTGGTTCCATGCTTTGTTCGCCCTTACTGTTGGTTGCTGACCACCACCTCCTCAACCGACAATCAAGTCAGCATCTTTTGTTACCCCCCCCTATAATGTTATCCGTGGGAGAAGTTAGTAGTGTATCTATATGAAGCATGTAGATATTCAGCTATGTTTTATATACTCTATCCAAGCCACATCCATTCTGTATTAAATTCTTTTAAGACCAAGCCGACCCACCCCCACACTCATCAAGGTTTAACCAGTATCAAATGAACGATTTATTCCCTAGCACCAGCCCAGGTTCGGCGGGGTTTAGAAGACCAATCTAAAGGGATAGCCACCACTCTTAATGCGGAACAGGTAGATGACCGTGCTGAACGAGAGGAGGAGCAGAGCGACGAAGAAGATGTCCGAGATTCACTTGTTCTACACCCAACCGTTTCCAAATTCCCCCTTACTTCAATGCCAAGGTGTTGTGATAAGAACTCAGCCAATGGTTCCGCCTGGAGGCTATTCATCAACGCTTGGGGGGGGGGGGTTAATCGATTGTTCTCACGAAATGCCAGCTGCTCGGGTTACCTTCTGAACGAGTACACGATAGGCCCTTCACCACCTGGGGCCTTGGAACCTTCGGTTGGTGGGTAGAATAGGATGTACGGTGCGGAGTTGACGCTGAGATGCAGGAAAACCTCTCGGCCCATTGCGACGTCCAATTGACCGAAATACAACTGCTCCGGGTTTTTGCTAGAAATCCAGCCCTTCGATAAAAGCTGATAGTTCGGATCGAAGTGACTATTGAAGCGGGGGCGAGGTTAGAAATTGGCCGCCATAAACGAAAGCCAAATGGTAGGGTGCGAACGTTGCGCTTACCCACATGCGGAGCACCCAAACTCCGGTCCAAGTGCAGTTAACAAAACAACCGCCGCATAGTCGCGCGGTGTCGAAGTCAGCAGCTCGAAGGAGGCCCCTTTGAGCTGTATCACCCCGTTCGAGTTCGCCGGTAGGCTTTCAAGTTGGCTCCGCCTCTCCGGGCTGGCGAAGCAGCCGAGCAGTGTACAAAAGCATATTAATAGCGTAAGCGCCGTCCCTTTCTTCATTTCGTACTATAGCACTTTGGGGCTATGTCGAGTATGAAAGTATAATGGTTCCCACTTCGCAATCATCTTCCAATTCCGCATGCAATTAGACCTATACCAACCACCATCTCCTACGTCGATCCAATCATCGAAATGGTAAATAACATTAATGCCCACCCTCATCACGTGTCTCCAAAGGACACCCCCCACCGTGAATTCGGATTTTCTGATTTATTCTCGTCCACAAGGCGGAGAAATCACTCTTGTGTCACAGGAGCCGTAAAATTTGAAAGGGGTCATTTCTCTCTCTCTAGCCAAAATCCCACCACTCCTTCCAACTCGTGGTTGGCGAAACATCGGCCGAATGAGAAGAGACGAGTTGGTTTGGGTTTTCCTTTTTCTATTTGGTCCTCTCTACCGAGAACATAGTTGAAGTTGAAACAATCTTGGGAGGGAAACAAAAATAATTAGGGTAGTTGTGAATGGGCACGCGTGTATCTTCTGGTGGGGTTATAAGGAGACACTACGGGCCCCGTTTCGGCATTTGGATTTCTGGTATTTACGGGAGTGATGGTCGATTTCCTTCCGCGAGAGGGATGTTAGTTTAAAGCAGCTCTGTTCAGTGAAAGATTCGATTAGTATGGAGCAGCAGGCGTGTGGTGTTGTATATATCTGAAATGTTACCTCTAGGAGACTGTGACAGTCTATCACGTTCTTGGGCATATCCTGGATCTTTTGGAATAGAATCAATGGGTCTTGTGTGCTCATGATCTCGTGTTCGTTCATTTTAAATAGGGTTAGAGCGATACGAAATGCGATCTTGTATCCTTCGTAGAACAAGCAATCCCAGATTCTTAAAACATTCTCCACTGGCATCACTCCTACAAAGATGGTGGAAAACCAGTGACTAACGGTCAGAGTAACTGGTGGCATTCCTGATGTCGTCTGTTTGTCTAGGCGGTCGTAGATTGTAGGGAATTTATCTCGCAGTAACAGCATGAATACTTCCTGATTGATAATCGCTCCCTCCATAGTGGCTGAGTACATCTCTGAAGGGATGATGTCCTCCACTAGACATACGAGGGTCCAAAATGACTCCTCTTCATTCATGAAGAGAAGCAGTAATCCGGCCACATAACTCAATGACTGACAGTATCCAACTGAACTGGACCACAGTGAGAATGCCACCAACACTCGACGCAACGACTGGAGCGTCGCAATATCCTGCGTATGAATCGAGCCTCTGGCAGAGATCTTAGCCTTGAACTTGATGTTGTCTGGGAAAGTTCGGTGAAGGTCTGGAAGGAGTCATGAAAACTGATCAGCGATAAATCTAAGAAGCCTACATTTATCAGCATCACGATCACACTACCTCTCTCGATGATTTCCACATACTCATTGTTGAACTCTGGTTGTCGTATTTTACGGATGAGGGAGTCGTATTCTCCAGGGTTTGCTCTCATCCGAGCCTCGGCACCGCTATAGTGAAGCCAGCACTAAAGTCGCTTGAATTAGCCACGAACTAACGAGTTTCGACATAAACGTCTCAACTAACCTGCCGTCTATATTCATTTGGTATCCCCTTACGAATGTATCGTTTTATTGTTGGGGAGCCGGCGGGTAGAGTGCCGTGGTAGCTTTTAATTAAAGAATGCCATTTCTCGCGTCTCCTCTGCACAATCGGCTCATAGTCGGATATGAACCTCTCATAGTCATCTTTCGTGGAATATTGAGTGGACTTTTTAAATCCATACTGATCCCTATTGACACAATGCACAGGGTCCAAATTAACGAATTAAACTCCAGGTAAGCGTGAAGAATCACCACCGGTATACGTACCTCTCCTCGAAAAAGCTTCGGTCGTCGTCATCCTCACAATCGGTCTCGTCGTCTGAAGACCCACTGGCTCTCAGCTCGGGTGGAGTGAGCAAACCGGAGGAACGATTTCTAAAGGTGGGGGAGGTCGGAGTTCTCAAAAATCTTTGGCTTCTAGGGCTCGAAGGTTCACAGTTATTTGATTCACGGGAATCAACTCTTAGAGTGGTGGCACTTCTGCTAGCGTGCGAAAATTTGAAGGCAGCACTATTATCTTGGTTAGTTGGTTCGGTGGCGCTTCGCGAGCATAGCCCAGGGGAACGATGCGGACAATGAGAACTAGGCGTGTAAGTGATCTGAGGAGCATCCTTTGTGGAAAGACCGAGGTTAGCAGACATGGCAAAAAAGGGTTAGAGAAGCAAATATAATTATACGGTAAGGATTGAAAGAATGAAGTGATTATAAAAGTACAGGAAAAACAAGGACCACAAAGGTGAAATAGATATAGTAGGAACAGCGACCAACTAACAAGGAGTAAATATTAAAGCAAAGAGAGTATCATAGAGGAGGTCTACTTCGAGCAGACTGTATCAAAGAGAGGTCAAGAGAAAGGATTAAAAGAGACAAAGCAGCAGCAAAGAAGGCAACAAAGTTGGTTGAAAGCACTTCGAATAATTTATGAAGAAGGGCTGGGTAAAGAACGGGTACAAATAGGCGCGAATATTATGTGGATCCGCCTAGTAGGGATGATTGAGTAGAAAGCTCTAGGGCGAAACAAGTAAGGGCAAAGGGGACGGGGGAGAAGATTGCTTTTAGTAAGGGGTCAGGTGGAAACTTCTCTTAAATAAAGTAATCTAATGAACAGTGTAGCACTCTAAATCCAGGTTGATTAGATCAGACTCACTGAAAATTTACACAACCATGTATGCGCCTTGTTTGTCCAGCGTTCAACATTGCATGTATTGTTAGACAATAACAGGCATGCATGCCACAGGGTAATCTACCCACCCCTTACCATACAGCGTGTCAATCAATTGCTGCATCGCTCAGTCATCATTATCCTTTATTTCCCTGCAACACGTTGGGCCGAAGAAGATGCTTATCGAGGGTAGTAGAGGTATGCAGTGAATACAGATGCTGCTCGCCAACACGTTGATCGACAGACCTACCTGAATCTGAGTCGTGCCAATCTGGGTGGCGCACGAGTCAATAAACATTTAATTAAGCTGCATTTGATTGAATTTCATTTTGTTCCACTTGGTACGGTTCGAGTTGATTGGAAAAGCCAGTTTAATTCTATCTTGACATTACATATTCGATAATAGCAGCAATCATCTGTTTGTTTCAAGGAGGGAATATGGATGAGGTAGCAATCTCTCAAACTTCGAGCAATGATGTATGACGGTGTACGTCAAAATATTGGATAAACATCGCTGTGAAATACAAGCTGGACAATGGCAAAGCGGCGGTGGCAAGATGGATAATCAACAGGCGCATCCGTTGGCATTGTTGGCCTGAGTTAAATCGATCCCTTGTCTTTGGCTTAGGCTGTTCCGATTACGCGAGGCTGCTATTTGTTCCAAGGGTAGTTTTTTGGCTGGTGAGGATGGGCAGAGCCGGTGAGTCAAAAGCGATTTCCTGTGTGTGCATGTACAGCCAGCAAATACCTATTGCAGTGAACAGCTCGTTGACATTGTGTGCAGTCTTGGCTGAGGTTTCAAAGAAAAGTAGCCCGCCCTCATTGGCGTATGACTGGGCATCCTAAACCTGATGATTAACATACTGTGACCGTTGACCCGATGTTCAACACAACATTACTTCAGTAGCGATGGCCCGGCGAGACACAAGGTCGCTTTTGTTCCCTGCGAGAGCTATGACTATATTAGGGTCTGCTTGTCTTCGTAGTTCCTTGATCCAGGATTTGGCTTTGTCCAGAGAGGCCTTCAAGAGACTCGTTTCATTAGACCTAGAAATCAATTTCCATATACTTCAGCGCCCATAAATCTTACCGGCTGAGTGATATCGTACACGACAATCGCACAATTGGCGTTACGATAATACATGGGCGCCAAGCTCTAGGATGCATAGCGTGAGCACGGCCTGGTATCGAAGTTATGATACGTATCAAGACAATACCTTGTATCTTTCTTGTCCGGCGGTATCCCTAGATAAATGTAAGTACGTAGCCGCAAGGAGGTCCAAAATACGGTATTTACCAGATCTCAAACTTCACAGTGGTGTTTTCATCAAGTGATATCGTCTGCGTCAAGAATGCAGCTATATTGCATCTGTCACTGAACTTCGCTGATAGTTTAACACAGTGTGTACTCACCACCGATGGTGCTCTCTCTGTAATCGTCAAATTGATCTTTTACAAAACGAAGCACTAAGCTTTGAAGTGGGTGAGCTGAAGTTAACAACTGTTGCGAAAGTTGATAAATCGTGCAGAGTACCTAGACTTTCCAACAGCGGATTCCCCTACAGAAAAACGAGTCACATCAATAAGGCGAAGGTTGGAAAGTTGCGAGTTGGTACGACCTACCTAAGAGCACTAACTTGAATTGGTATAGCTTGTTGGAACTTTGACTGGCTGGTTGGGCAGACATGACTAAACAAAATAAGTGGATGTGCTATGCTGGGATTACGAAGCAAGCGTCAATAGTTATGCGGAAGGAAATGGCTCAGGACGCACTCAAAGATGACCTGTGTTTTGTATCTTAATAATGTATGACTGTTTCAAAAAGAAAGGCTCTTGTGGCACAAGTATTCTGCAAATTGAAAGGCAATCAGGTAAATTCAAAGGAAGCATGTGTGGATGAATGGTGGGTTAAATATGCGCAATAGCATTGTCAATGAATGACGTCTAAATCATGGACGGATAATTTCCAGGCCAAAAGCGATTTGGAGGCTCCCAGCATTAGTCGCACCGCAATTATGGTTATTGTCAATATCCCTATTATGTAGTGGCCATTATGTCTCTAACACAGGAAGTCAAGTTGATTGATTGACCGTAGGTTTCTTGCACGTGAGATTACTCATAATCAAGAAACTTCCTTGCTCTTGCAGCGCTTGCATGGCTGATAAACTTCATTGCACTGATACAATCATCACAAAGTTGGTAACAAGTTCATGTAGGAGTTGGTTGAAGTCCACATGTCCATTAATACATTATATTTGTTGGGACAGCTGATATAACACTCGAGTTTATATTTATTTAGCAGCAGATCTCAAAGTTGATTAAGTTCGCGACTATTAAGCCAAGCCTTAACTTGATTTCGTTAAACATTTGAAATGATTGGTGACTCCCAGCAATCACAACAGCGATACAAAATCTTATTTATTATTGTAACTGGTGTTTTTGTTCTGTAACATAATTCTTGTCAAGTCAAGAAACTGCTTGGAAATGGCAACATATGGAGGAGGTATTGGATGTCGATCCTTTTGGATAAGAGCTTACAGATCTCACGAATTCGTCACTGAGCACCTTATACGCGCGAGCAGAATAGATTTTATTAACATAATCCTTTCTCCATGTAGACGAAGTTTCGGCCTTGGTCATCGACGTAGGAACGTGCTGGACAAAGGCAGGCTACGCGGGTGAAGACGCGCCTAAAACTGTATTCCCCTCTTTTGTTGGCGTAACAGAAACTCAACAAAACGGGAATATTGAGGAGAATCGAGATGAGAGCATGACTGATGCTGGTACTGGTGAATCTCTAGATCAACAATCCTCTTCCAAGAAAACACTCAAGTACCACGTTGGTGATAGCGATTTCTCTTGCTGGAGAGAAAATATGGATGTCAAAAACCCTCTGAAAGATGGCCTTGGTCAGTTGATATTCTTGATGCAGTGATTCAGGGCACACATTTAACCCGTTTTGATTTCCAGTTGAGGATTGGGAGGTACTTGAGGAGATTTGGAATCATGCTTTCTTGGACCGGTTGCGTGTCAATCCCGAGGAGCATCCCCTTTTGGTTACCGAGGCCTCTTGGAATACAAGAGAGATTCGCGAGAAAATAGCGGAGCTCGCTTTCGAGAAATACAACTTCCCGGCCTTCTTTATCTGTAAAAACGCTGTGTTGTCTGCGTAAGTGCGAGGTTTCAACAACTGGTAATTCCCTGTGGTTAAACTTCAAGAAATAGATTTGCTTCCGGCAAGCCAACTGCCTTGGTTCTCGACTCCGGAGGCGGAATGACAAGCGCAGTTCCAGTTTATGACGGTTATGTTCTAAAGAAAGGTTAGAAAGACCCATCACATAGTGGCCGGATTGGAGAAGCTAATGAATGGAAACAAACAGGCATTCTAAAGCAAAATATCGGTGGTGAATTCATATCTGATCAAATCCTCCATGACTTCAAGGCGAACAAGGGAGTCGAGATCAATCCTCACTACCTCATCAACAAGAAATCCCCAGTGGAGGCGGGTGAGCCAGCACAAGTCGAGTTGAAGAACAGGCCAAACACCAACCCCAATTACCATTATCAGATGCAGATGGTAGGCTTTTGTCGAATGTTTCCTTGGTTTGAAGCATCCAATCTAACGAACACGATAGAGAGCCATTAATGAATATAAGGAATCAGTGTGCCAAGTGTTTGAGAACATATACGATGAGAAGTTGGACAAGATACTTGTCCCTCACTTGCAGTCACAGTACTGATGGCATTCTGTATTATCTAGCACTGTGGGTACCCGCCCTCTCAAGTCATTCGAGTTTCCTGATGGTTACAACAATCAATTTGGCACCGAGAGATTTGCTCTGCCAGAAATCATGTTCCAACCGCCCAGATTCATTGTAAAGGTTTGTGACTGAGCGCGGCTGTATGCAAGTGCCTTATCTCACGTTCCCCCTTCTCGCCGCAGCAATCGCTCTTCGACATCAATGAATGCCAAGGAGTGTCGCAGTTGATATACAATAGTATCTCGAACTGCGACGTCGATGTCAGACCTCATCTATTCAACAACATTGTTTTAAGCGGAGGCAACACCTTGTATCCTGGTTTTAGTGATCGCGTCAACTTTGAACTGTACAACCTTGCCCCCGCTGTAAGTGCGAGCTGCCATTTGCACCATTTGCGCCACTTATCTAATTCAAATTGCAAAAATTGTTCAGAGCAAAATCAAGATCCATGCTGCTGGTAACTCCGTTGAAAGAAAGTACAGCAATTGGATTGGCGGCTCCATTCTTGCGTCCCTAGGTACATTCCACCAGCTCTGGGTCTCCAAAAAGGAATATGAAGAGAGTGGTGGCTCGATCATAGAGAAAAAATGCCAATAGAGATTATTTATCAGTATTTTCGTGCCGATTTGCTTTCGTTAGGGAAAACTCTGTTTTCGCCCAACACAATCATTTAATTAGTCCATAATAAAGTCATGATACGCGTTCGTGATATCCCCCAGATAAGTCATTTAATGTAGCTTGCAGCAGATTAGGATGTCTGGACGAATCCCACTAATGATCCCGCATAGTCTACGAATCCGCAAGATGATTCACGTGAGATTCATCAAATATCAGATGTTGAGCTCAATTTGTCCATATGATACTACTCAAAGAACTGTCACAACGTTAAGACTCTGCTCAATTTGTCCCATTGTCCTACTTTAATTTTCTATTCTCGCTTGTTAACTATCCTTTTAGTGGCAAAGCTCTTGTGTATTTCAGTCCTTACTCTCAGAAGCTGATGTCTCGACCACGCAGAGCAGAGGATCTGCAATATAACCTACCGAAGGAGGATGCAGAAGATTCTAGAGTATCTTTGACTCCAAACATGAGGAGAGCAAATAATTCCAGATACAATTCTATACAGCCCTTGAGCAATAGTCAGCATATGCCATCTGCTTCCACAAGTAGCGGTTATTCCTTACCTAGGCTGCCACAATTGGATGCGAATTTCGAAGCAAATTTGGCCCAAAATTCTTATTCATATCGACCACATCACACCGGTATGAATATAAATTTGGCTGATGGCTCGTTATATGCTGATTTTCCACGGTCTTCAGCACCAATTGTTTCTAGTGAACATCCCGGACATCTTCGGCCAATGGAGGTTGATACCACCTTTCCAAAGTAATTGTCGCACCCTCTTGGATTGTGTTTTGCTGTCGTCTAATAACTTCTTTTGTGTTCTTTCCTGTTTAGCGCTCCCAATATCCGCAATTTGATGTCTTCGCAACCACACCCAGAGGCTAGATATTATCCCGGAGCTAGCGCGCAGCCTGCTCAGCAGTACCCTCCATCCACTATTCGACTGGATTCAGCGAACAGAGCTCAGCACCTTGAAAGTAGTAATGGCGAGTATCAGCAACAATCATACCATCGCTTCTATCCGAATTCGGTGAATACAGAGTCATTCAGCCAATCCACCAGTCGATCGACTTGGAATAACGTGGGCAGTGGCTCCCAATGGGGCGGAGCTAGCAGCAATGGGTCTTCAGAGCAAAGCTCAATTATGGATTCCAGACAAATAATAATGCCTGCTAATCAGCTACGTCAAGCAGCGAGTCCGGTAAGCACACTCAGCCCAACAAGTATAAACCGTAGTCGCAGTTCTGGCTATGCCGGAAATGGGGAACCTGAGGTTGGCAGGCATCAACCTGATAGATCTCGGGGCGCTCCCACAGCCGCTACGTCGCCGGGTACTAGTCGGAGATCAGGAAGCAGCGGTGACAAGATGGATTTCGAAACACTTGTTAAAAGGTACGACAACATAGTGACATGGTTTAGTACTAGAGCGTCATTAAGCAATCCTACTTAGATACTTCTGGCAAATCATGTACGGGTGTTCACAAGAGAGATGCAAAAACCGCTATTGTGCTTCGAATCCAGGTATATGGCCAATTCCCTTTGTTCAATCTGTCGGATGATGGTTAAAGTTGAGTTACATCGTAGCGTTCGTCCAAAGAGACCCGAATGAAGCAGCAGCTCTATCCTTATCTTTGGCAGAGGAAGGAGATACATATATCTGCCCTGATATATCCGATCTTGGGAATGATTCACCGAGTCAGGACATGAAAAGTAAGGACCAAAGGAATAGCTTCAGTGACTCGAGAAAAAGAGTTAGGGATACATTTGATGAATTCAATATTACAGAAGCGAATATGAAGCTAGACACTGAAACCTTATCATCCCTGATCTCAGAGTGTCACTCCACCAAGAATTATAAGCCACTTTATCAGACTCTGTATTGTGTCTTCGGAAGTCTGGAAAATCTTTGTGGCAGCTTTGAGCAAAAAAATCCCCAGCTAAAAGAGGCCTGCCATGTTGACTTGGTAGCGGTTAAGCAAGCCTATGAAACGATAATCCAGCAGTGCCCCAAAAGAGCTCGGAACGCACTGCTCTCTGGAACGATGTTGCTATTTGAGAAGATCATTGCCAAGGTGGAGACCCTCACGGAACACAGCCTGATAATCTTTCTAATGGTTTTATTGGTAAGTTTGCGGCTGTACAGTAATCTCTTGATGAGATTTATGTCTCACACCTCAAACAGAATCCATTGCTTATGGACCCGGTCGAGCACCACGACATAATGCCCAAGCTTTGTGACGCTCTTTTGGCACAGCCTTTGGCGTTCCAAAAGCGACTGTGTAGTTATATCTCCGCAAAGCCAACAACTGATGACTCCAACGTCCTGATACTGGATCCTGATCAGGAAGTCCCACATCCGGTTACTTGCGAGTTCTTCCAGCACTATGTTAGCGTTTTCCAGCAGTTCATCACGATGCGTCTGCTTCTTCGTGCCGACGAAAGTATCACCCCAAACAAAAATGAGGCCGTCATGAAAGCCACTAAATGCTTGGAAATACTATGTATCCTTTGAATTGCTGATTTGTTGATTGTGGTCGGTCTCCAATAGTCCTTAACCCGATGACCATCCAGGTGTACTGAACGAGGAGAAGCAGTTCGTTTCATTCACCGAGTTCTATAACGACGCGGTTAATGAGCAAATTGAGATAAAGGAGGATTTCCCTCGATACAAGACCAAGGACGGGTAAATATCTTCATTTACATTGGGCTGCTCTATTTGTGTCTAACACCAGCCGTAATGAATAGATTTTCATTCTGCAATTATGCGTTCATCCTGAACCCTGCCACTAAGAGCGATATCCTCAAGGTGGAGAGTATGGTGCAAATGAGACATGAACTACAGGTTCGTTGATGTGGGGTTATTTCATATGGTGATGTGCTGATACCTGGCATACAGGATGCCTTTTTCAGAGCTTTGTTTATTGGGGTTAACAGCCCATACTTGGTGCTAGAGATCAGAAGAAGCCACATTATCCGGGACGCACTATTTCAGGTAGCAAACTGTTCTCTCAGCTGGTTGGCAGCCTGTACTTACCCCGGTTTAGCTCGAGTCGAAAACCACCAAAGACTTGAAGAAGCAACTTCGTGTCCAATTTGTCGGGGAGGAGGGAGTGGACGAGGGCGGGGTGCAAAAGGAATTTTTCCAGCTCGTAGTAAGTGAGATGTTCGACCCAAAATACGGTAATCACTGCCTCCATATGACAGTTCTCGTTTGGTGCATTGCTCATAAATTGCTTCTAGGAATGTTCACATTCAACGAAGAAACGCGGACATGCTGGTTTATATCTAATCCACTGGTAGACGAAGCACAATTAGAAGAGTACCGTTTGATTGGGCGGTTGATTGGATTGGCTATATACAACTCAGTCATATTGGATGTCCGCTTTTCGTTCAACCTCTACAAAAAATTGATGGGCCAGGAGGTAGGCCTGGAGGACCTCAAAAACCTAGACCCGGTTAGTCGATCACTATATATCAAGTTAACCAGGCCTTTACTTACCCGATGCTTCACCGCGCCAGACTCTTGCCCACGGTTTGAAACAGCTGCTAGATTTTGAAGGGGATGTTGAGTCGGCTTTTGAGCGAACTTTCCAGATTGAGAATGAATACCTGGATGGACGCTTCACCTACGATTTGAAGCCTGGTGGGGCGGACGTCAAGCTAACCTCGGAAAACAGAAAAGGTGTGGAACTCACAACTGCCTCTGAGAAGATGCCTCGGTGCTAATATGTTGCTTGCAACAGAATTCGTGGATCTTTATGTAGATTTCATCTTCAACAAATCTGTGGAGAGACAATTTAATGCGTTCAAGGAAGGCTTCGATAACGTATGTGCAGGGAGTGCGATCCAGGTAGTTATACAAGCATCAGTCGTCCTTTGATTTCTACGGGATTAATCTGTCATCATCGAAGTTATTTAGACCCGAGGAGGTCGAGCAGCTGATCTGTGGTAGCTCCGAACTTGATTTTGAGGCCTTAGAACGGGTCACTCAATACGACGGAGGATTCACCAAGGACTCGTCGATTATCAAGTGGGTGGAGAGGTTATTCACCAGCCCTGGTTCCCGTCTCATCCTCATTTAATCCTAGGAACTTCTGGGAGATCGTCCATAATTTTACCGAAGGCCAAAAGAAGAAATTACTTTTCTTCGCCACTGGAAGTGACCGAGTTCCTATCGGAGGCCTAAGCAAGCTACAATTCGTCATCGCCAAGAACGGCGGCGACTCTGACAGGTACGCGTATGTGCCTATGTGTGACCGAGTCGAAGCTCAATTCTCGTTTGTCTAATATCTAGGCTGCCTACATCCCACACTTGTTTCAACGT
This sequence comes from Basidiobolus meristosporus CBS 931.73, assembly GCA_002104905.1. Taxonomy (NCBI): domain Eukaryota; kingdom Fungi; phylum Basidiobolomycota; class Basidiobolomycetes; order Basidiobolales; family Basidiobolaceae; genus Basidiobolus; species Basidiobolus meristosporus. The sequence continues at coordinate 119,356 of MCFE01000041.1, read as the reverse complement.
TCTCCTGCTATGCGAGTATAGTAGCAAGCAGAAGCTGGAGGAGTCGTTACTCACCGCCATTGAGAACTCCAAGGGATTCGGGATGATCTAAAGGGCCATCATCCTCTGATTCGCACATGGCTTATCCCCTAATCAGAAAAGTCGCTTGTAACTAATGTGTATATTAGCACTGATTCATGTACTTTCGGATGGTCACTTATTGTTTAATGAGTTGAGTGTTCTGTTCACCTAGTCGATTCCCTAATTGTCTTATTCTATGGTTGGCGTGCTTCTCGTAGAAAACTATTTATAAAGAGTATGTATTAAAGGTTTGTGCTATGAGTATTGTGTGGTAATGATATCCGTAACAGCAGGTTATGAAGTATTTGGAAGAATATGTTGAGTGAAGGACTAATTGTGTGTTTTGTTGTGTTACAAAGTTCAACTTGATGCATTTTGAGAAACAGCATATACTACCATTACCACTGTGGTAGGGCAGATTGCCCTCATGCAAACAAGCTACCCATATAAACACCACCTTACAGCTAGTTATTCCTGACATGATCAGCATCATCTCATCCTCTATTTTCCTTTTTACTAGTGCTGCCTCTCAAGAGCTATTAATATTTCCCATTAGGTATTCCTGATGCACTTTGTTTCAAAGGATTGGATTGTCACAGTCATATGTACACTTGCATTGGCTATATCCAAACAATATTGAAGTTTAGTGACTTTGCAATTGGCTTTGTGCTATATTGGCTATTTCTTTGCAGTTGAGAAATCATTACAGGCTACCATATATTCCAAATGCACCAGAAAGGTCCACCCCTAGTATAACACCCCTATGAAAAATAATTTGATACCAGTGGGTGGATCCAATCCAGATCAGCTGTCAGGATCCTGCAATGAGGCTGTCATTATACCAGCAGTTTGGAATTATTGACCCTCTTTATAGTCTTATAATGGGATTATGATGGTGTTTTGCTGTTTTTACTGCCAAATTCTGTAATAAACTTGTTAGTATTTCAATGGTATCTTGGCAGGACCTGCACACCATTCTGTTGGTCTTAATGTGGTCTACATTGATTTAAGTCAACCTAACTGACCAATACATGCAATTGCCTTATATGGAGAAAAACTTGACAGTGTTTTGACAGCCTTGATGCAGACCTTTGCTGGCATGATTATGGCAGTAAAGTGGTCCACAGCTAGTTCTGTATATTGCCACCATACCAATTTACCAAATGGTATTTTATTTTTCTATCTCCCCTTGCACCATTTGTATACTCCACTGTGGAATCACCCCTCTTTATTTGCTTACCAACAACTACCATGGGTATTTTGCATATAATTTAAATCTAAAAAACTATAGCCTGCTGCATACCAACCTCTACATACATGCACACCCACTGCACCAAATACACTTCTGTTACCTCAACTTTACATCTTTTCAGTGTGATACTTGCAAAGTTGCAATTTACCTTGTATTGCTGGTGACATAAAGATCATTCAAGCATATGCTTGGGTACTGCCACTTTTGCCATGAATACCTCTTGAATATCTGCAAAGAACATTTTGATACTTGACTAATATATTCCTTCTCCCTGCTGGATTCTAGGCCCCTTTATAGGGAAGCTCTGGTTCTTTTTTGTGTAAATTTCATATTGAATGGTGTAGAAATTGGCTTGTACCCAGGAGAAACCTGATATACTTTGGTAAAATTGTCCTAATAAAAATAAGTTGCTTGATGCATCTAGCCTAACCTTGTATTACTCTACTGATTACCCACAAATTGGGGCTGCTTAGCTGCTTAATGCCAAAGGCATAGGTTTCTCCATGTGCACATCTGTGCTTGGTATTTTGCAACTCTTCCTGACTGTCCCCCATATGCCAACTCACCACATTCATGACAGACTTGAAGGTAATAGTCTTGATGCAATTAGGATATGTTAGTACTTGTTACCTGACTTGTTTTCCTATCTTCCCACCCATCTGCTCCATAGGAAACTCTCATGAGATGAAGCAAGGTCCAATATTCTCCATATATAATGCAAGATGGAGTAGAGAATGGATATAGTAATGGCAGAGATCTACACATTCAGCTTTATGCTTGTAGTATAGCTGCTCAAATCCTATTACAAACTCCTTGCATAAAGGCTGTAGATGTGCTAAATTAGCATTGGTGATCCACTTCCGGATAAATATTGTTACAAAGTTAACATATGACTCACCGCACTTCCAATGTACACTGGGTAGAGATTGCTTCAGAAGGCCATTTGAATAAATACATAACCAGTTCAATCAGTCCTTGCATATTTATTATTGCATATGTATATAAATGTTAATTGGAGCTTATGAGAGGTACTTTGGGTAGCAGATACTCAGTAATGTCTTGCCAACTCTGTGATATTTCTGCAGCATCTCAAAGGGTTCATTTAGCTTGAAACACCCCATGTAAAACTTGGCCATTAGTATTTGGATATTGCTGAAGAGTAAATGCATTGCTCACAGTGGAAAGCTTTTGCTCCAACAGATACCCTCTATCTTAAGTATCTCCGGTTTCCAATGATTCCATATTCCGGCCAATGGCTTACAGCTTGCCAACTTTGCAGCAATTGCATGCTTACTTCTGTATGTTCTCTCTGTGGAAAGATGATGTTCTTTGTGCTGGTTTCTGGGTAATAATAATGTGTTCTAGTTATGGAGTAAATCCCCTGGATCTCACACATTCAACAGCAATACTGTCCATTGTGCCCAGAAAAACCTGCTATCTTGTTGATGCCTGGGGTATCTGCAATGCAGATCATAATAAGTGCTTTTACATGATAGCCATTTACTGTTATCCTGCTGTAAAGCATACAAAATTCATCCAGCAATAGATGCAGGTAGCTATCCAGGTTGGATAATGATTTAGGCCCAGATACCAGTGAGACTACCATCAGATTATTGCTCTGATACCATAAAATAGGTGGGAGATTCAGGTTGATGAGAATCAGTGTCCAGCAGAATTTGCTAGTAGTGTACTTGCTTAATCAGAATCTATAAAGTGCTAAGGCAAAGGCATGGTTATACATACCTTCAGAGTAGCCCTTGCTTGTTAGCTTTTTGTAATGTTTGCCATCAAATATGTTGGATGTGTTTGTGCTTGATTGATACTGAGTATCATCTTCCCACAGAGAAAACATACAGAAGTAAGCATGCAATTGCAGCAAAGTTGGCAAGCAATAAGCCATTGGCCAGAATATGGAATCAATTGGACACCAGAGATACTTAAGATAGAGGGTATCTGTTGGAGAAAAGGCTTTCCACTGGGAGCAATGCATTTACTTTTCAAAAATTTCCCTATACTAATGTCCAAGTTGTACATGGGGCATTTCAAGCTAAATGAGCCCTTTGAGATACCGGAGAAATTTGAAAGAATTGGCAAGATATTACAGAGTATCTGCTACCCCAAGTACTTCTCACAGGCTCCAATTAGTATTCATATGCATATGCAACAATACAAATGCAAAGACTGGATGAACTGGATATGTATTTATTCAAGTGGTGTTCTGAAGCCATTCCTACCAAGAGTACATTGGAAGCATTGGGAGTCATATGTGGACATTGTAGGAATATTTATCCAGAAGCTGATCACCAATGCTAACTTGACGCATCTACAGCAGTTGTGTGAGGAGTTTGTGATGGGATTTGAGCAGCTATACTACAAACATAAAGCTGAGCGCATCAATCTCTGCCGCTACCGTATCTATTCTCTACTCCATCTTGCACGGTGTGTGGAGAATATCAGGCCTTGCTTCACCTTCTGGGAGTTTCTTATGGAGTGGATGTGTGGGGAGATAGGAGACAGTCAAGTTGCAGGTACTACCATATCCCAATCTCATCAAGAATATCACCTTCAAGTCCATCATGAATGTGATGAGTTGGCACATGGAGGACAGCCAGAAAAAGTTGGAAAATACTGAGGACAAATGTGCACATGAAGACACCTATGCCTATGGCATTAAGAAGCTAAGCAGCCCCAATGTGTGGGTAATCAGTTAAGTAATGCAAGTTGGGTTGGGTGCAACAAGCAACTAATTTTATCAGGAAAACCCTACCAAGATATGCCAGATTTCTCATGGTCACAAGCCAAATTTTTCACCATTCAATATGGAGTTCACACAAACAAAAGCCAGAGCGCACCTATAAGGGGGACTAGAATCCAGCAGGGAGAAGGAATATATTGGCTAAATACCAAGAAGTTCTTTGCGGATATTCAGGAGGTGTTCATGGCAGAAGTGGCTACAACCAAGCATATGTTTGCAAGATGTATATGTTACCAGCAGTACAAGGTATATGGCAGCTTTGCAAGTATCACACTAAAAAGCCGTAAAGTTGAGGTGATAGAAGTATGTCAATTGCGGCAGGTGTGTATGTTTGTAGTGGTTAGTAGCAAGAGTCCATAGTTTTTTTTTGATTTGAACTGTATGTGGAATACCCAAGGTGATAGTGGGTAAGCAAATAAAGTGGGGTGGTTCTATTGTGGAATATATGAATTGCACAAGGGGAGGTAGAAAAAGGAAATACCATTTGATAAATTGGTATGGTAGCAATATACAGAACTACCAGTAGGCCATCATACTGTCAATATAATGCCATCAGAGTTTTGATGTGAGGCCATCAAAGTACTGTCAGGTTTCTTGCCATATAAGGTAATTGGATGTCCTGGCCACCTGGATCCACTCAAAATAGTTATAGAGCACTGAAAGACCACAACAGTACTATGCAAATATTGTCATAGCACCAATAAAGTATTGTCAAGTTTTATCCCATTATTTGGTTGTAAAATTAGCAAAACACTGTTATGATCCCATTATAAGATTGTTAGGAGGGTCACTAATTCCAAGCTGCTGTTATTATGACAGTCTCTAAACAGGATCTTGATGGCTGATCCAGATAGGATCCACCCATGGGACCAAATTATTTCTCATAGGGGTATTGTTATGATGAAAGATTTGACTCAGCATTAGTGAAATCTGGGGTGCAATTTTTTTCAATGGTTTTTGCTCAGGGCCATGATAGGATCAATGCCTTTTAGTCACAGGATTTCAATTTGTGACAGCCTTTTGATGGGATCATTGCAACTATTTCTGGTAAGGCTTAGATAAGCTGAATTTAGTCTCTTCTAGAGCTTCTTAGTCAACAGTGGCTAAACAATGATCATCTACATATGGTGCCAATGAATCTGGATTTGCTCTATCTGGCTTATAGTCAATACTATATCTAGTAGTACTCTTTTGGAAGCTCAACAATACCAAACACAAGTCTATCTTACAATTCCAGGCTCTTGGTGATTACTTGACACCATATGGAGATTTTTCAAATGCTTCAGTAGTAATTCCAGTAAGAAGAAAATATAAAATAAGATGATGCAATTGAAGTGAATTGCTATTATTTGTCATGATCCAAATAACACACTTTCTTTTTTCAATCCAAATTGAGCTATTGCAAATCAGTTATCACTAAATTTTTGGTATAGGTAATATCAAGGTTATCTCACATTTGAGACAGTACCCCAATAAATACTCACCCTGCATATATATACATCATCTGTAACACCAATGCAGCCATTTAATCTGCTTTACACCTATTTGATTGGCTGCATGCTAGCTATGACACCATGTCTAATCACTAGGATCAGGGATTTACTTGCTCAATGGGCAAAATGGGATATTTGATGGCAAATCTGGTAGCTTGTATGTTGGTCACAGAGCCAATTGGGGGCTGACAGCTTCAGGATACTTTGGACCAATTAGCCACTGAGACACCATCCAATTGCAGTAATGGTAAACAAAATGGCAAGTATCAGTGTAGTGTATAGTGTGAGACACATTATTTCAGTTTACATTAAAGAAACATATCCAAATACTGGATTTTGCTTACCATAATAACAATATACAATTGCGCATGTGATGTAAACATTACAAGTTGGTGTAAGCATCCATGCCTAACTCATTGTGTCAGATTGTGCCATAGTGTGCAAGATTGTCCCACATAGTGCAGAATTGGCCAAGAACAGTGCAGCCTACTGGTCACTAAAATATTGTGTCCAATTGTTTTAACAACCATGGATCATGTCAGGCACCTTGGCATGTTACAATGGAGCAAGTCCAATACTACCTTACTAATTTAACAGTTGGCATTTCCTTTTCTACCTCCCTTTGCACAATTTATGTATTTTGCTGTAAAATACCCCTCTTTATTTGTTCACCAACTAGTAACTTGGGTATTCCACATATAGTTTGAATCAAAAAAAAACCCACCTTTGCATTACTTAGCTGATTACCCACACATTGGGGCTGCTTAGTTCTTAATGCCATAGGCATAGGTGTCTCCATGTGCATAGCTGTCCTCAGTATTTTCCAACTCTTTCTGGCTGTCATCCATGTGCCAATTAATCACATCCATGATGGATGCAAAGGTAATATTCTTGGCAAGATTGGGATGTGGTAGTACCTGCAACTTGACTTGTCTTCATATCTCCTCACATATCCACTCACAAAGAAGATCCCAAAAGATGGAGCAATGCCCAATGTTTTCTCCACTCATCAAGCAAGATGGAGTAGAGAATGAATACAGTAACAGCAGAGATCTATGCATTCAGCTTTATGCTTGAAGTATAGCCAAACAAATCCTGTTACAAGCTCTTTGCACAAAAGCTGTAGATGTGTCAACTTGGCATTGGTGATCTGCTACTGTATAAGTATTCCTACAATGTTTACATATGACTCCCATTGCTTCCAATGTATGCTTGGTAGAAATTGCTTCAGAATGCCACTTCAATAAATTCATATCCAGTTCATCCAGTCTTTGCACTTGTATTGTTGCATATGCACTTAAATGTTGATTGCAGCCTGTTAGAAGTACTTAGGGTGGCAGATAGTCTCTGATATATTGCCAATTCTTTCAGATTTCTCTGGTATGAATATTAATTGGAGCCTGTGAGAAGTACTTAGGGTAGCAGATACTCTGTAATATCTTGCCAATTCTTTCAAATTTCTCCGGTATCTCAATGGGCTCATCAGCTTGAAATGCTTCAGGTACACTTGGTCATCAGTATAGGGATATTGTTGAAAAGCAAATGCATTGCTCCCAGTGGAAAGCTTTTGCTCAGCAGATACCCTCCATCTCACAAATATCCAATTTTTGATCAATTCTATATTCTTGCCAATGGCTTCTAGCTTGTTGACTTTGCTGCAATTGCATGCTGACTTCTGTACATTCTCTCTGTGGGAAGATGATGTTCTTAGTGCTGGTGTTTAGATAATAATGAAGTGTGTAAGTTATGGAATAAATCCCCAGGATCTCACACATTTGATAGCAATACCATCAGTTGTGCCCAAAAATGCCAGTTATCTTGCTGATGGCTGGGATATCTTAAATGCAGATACTAATTTGCACTTTTACATGATGCCACTTACTGTTATCTTGCTGGAAAGCATACAAGATTCATTTAGTAATGAATACAGGTAGCTGTAGGTGGGATGGTGATTTATGCCCAGATACCAGTGAGACTACCATCCAATATCTGCTCTGAGACAGTAAGATAGGCAGCAGACTTGGATTGATGAGAATCAGTGGCCAGCAGGCTTTGCTAGTAGTGTACTAGTTGCGTAAGAATCCGTCGAGTTTCAGGCAAAGGCATGCTTATACATACCTTCAGAGTAGCCCTTGCTTCTTTGCTGTTTGTAATGTTTGCCATCAAATATATTGATTATATTTGCGCCTGATTGATACTGAGTTTGGTACTGCATAGGTTTGCAATATTTGCTGGACTGCATTAGCTTCTTTAGATGGGGTATTACCAGAATGTATCTGGAGTGTGGACAATGTTTTCCTGCAATGATGGTGTATTCCTGACAGTTTTGACACATTGCAATGGTAGCATTTTTAGATGTGAATGCCATATAACTGTTAACACATGCTAGATTCAGGACAGTCTCCAGGTCATATGTTGCCAGCTGCATGATGTTTGCCCACTTGTACCATGTACATGGTAAGTTGCATCCCAGAATGATTTTCGCAAGAAGTAGTAGTAAATCCTCAAGGCCCTCATTACTGATATTAGTGGATACATGCCACTTCTCTAGCCACAACATCAAATCATTAGCCAGAAATTAAATCATTGGGCTCACTTGACTCCACAAAGTATACTTGGCTTTTTTTCCATAGGTTTGTCTCATTACTCAATGGGATTCTGCAAGGCTCATGAAGGGTACTGCTCTTAGGGGAGATAGGCTCACAATCATTAGTAAGCCTGCTTCTTCATAACTATCACTCTGCATACCATATTCAGAGGCTAAGGTGGCCCTAATGGTGACACAGACTCACCTCACTCAGTTTGCACAAGGTGACCAGTACAGCCAGGTGTCATTATAGTGGTATCAGGTTGCTAGTAAGATAATGTTGGTACAATAGTGACTGATGAATGGCAAAACATGACTTGTATGGCAAAACACTAGTTGTAATCCTTGTAATGCTTCCTATGCTGTCTGTATACTTCATGGCTGAGAGGCTTACTATAATAGCCACCTGGTCTTTTTTCTCTACTCTTATGGCATTGATTCAAAGTAGTCTGTCCATGGAGCAAACAGTTTGGCACTGAACAACATAACACCATTATATCATTTCTTGTCAATACTCATGCGAATTTAAAACAGTCATGTATTAGAGCCGATGCACTAACATGAATGTAAGATTAAATGATGACCCAGCATAGTAAGCATTATAGATATATTTGTGGCACCATTTGCTCACATGTATGTAAGACCATTTCCCCTTTGGTTTGATTCACTTTCATACATATGCTGTCAAAAATAAAGCAAAGTCCTCTGGCTCCCCACCAAACCCCACCACAGATAGTTGAAGAAGAATGGCTGGACAACAGCATGCTTTGACATTCAGTGCAACATGCAGAACTACAGCTAAAGAAGGTTGTGAGGACAGTGTACTAACCAAAGGTAATAATATGGACTCCTCAGGCTCTCAGTCAAGTAGGCATTTGGGAATCTCTGCCAGGTCACAAGCTGACCATAATGCTGAGGTAGATGAGAATCTGGCAAAAGCAGTGCCTTCAGTTGAAGGCCAACAAGTGGCCACCACAACACCACCACCACCTCTATTAGCAAGTTGGTTGTCAGCTCATGCCACAGCATAGATGAGGTACCCTATGAAAAATAATTTGGTCCCACAGGTGGATCCAATCTGGATCATCCATCAAGATCCCACTTAGAGACTGTCAGAATAACAGCAGCTTGGAATTAGTGACCCTCCTGACAATCTTATAATGGGATCATGATGGTGTTTTGCAAATTTTACTGTCAAATAAAGTCAAGAAACTTGACAGTGTTTAATTGGTGCTGTAGCAAAAGTTGCGTGGCATTGTTGCGGTCTTAATGCAGCCTACAGCTTGTTCAATACAATGCCACCATACCAATTTACCATATGGTATTTCCTTTGTCTACCTCCCCTTGTTCATTTAATATATTCCACTTTAGAATCACCCTCATTATTTGAGCACCCACTATTAGACTTGTTCCATTGTACCGTGCCAGGGTGCGCGGTGTGATCAGTGGTTGTAAAGAACGATTGGGCGCAATATTATAGCTACCAGAAGGCAGGATCGTTCTTGGACAATTTTGCACTATGTGGGACAATCTTGCACACTATGGCACAATCTGACACAATGAGGTTGGCATGGATGATCACGCCAACTTGTAATGTTTGCATCACGTGCGCAATTGGATACCGCTATAATGGCAGGTCAAATCCGGTATTTGGATATGTTTCTTTAATGTAAATGGAAATTAATGTGTATCACACTATAAACTACACTGATACTTACCATCTTGGTTACCCTCACTCCAATTGGACGGTATCTCAGTGGTTAATTGGTCTAAAAGTATCCTGAAGCTGGCAGCCCCCAATTGGCTCATTGACTACTGAAAAAGCTACCTGATTTGCCATCAAATATCCCATTTTGCCCATTGAGCAAGTAAATCCCTGATCCTAGTCAAGGTGTCATAGCTAGCGCGCAAGCAATTGTGTAGGTGCAAAACAGATCCAATAGCTGCACTGGTATTACAGATGACGTATATATATGCTGGGTGTTTATTTATAGGGGTTCTGTCTCAAATGTGAGACAACCTTGATATTACTTATATCAAAAATTTGATGACCACTGATTTGCAATGGCTTGATTTGGATTGCAAAAAAAAAGGGTTGTTGGGATCATTACAAATGTGAGCAATTCAAAGCGATCGCATCATCTTCTCCTGGGTTTTTTTCTCACAGGGATTACTACTGAAGCATTTGGTAGTGACTCACTTTGCACACCTATACTACTTCCTGGCTGACTATCATCTTGGCTACTTGTGTAATTGTAGTCAGTATTTTGCCTCCTAGTTGATGAGTGCAATGCTGTAGCTTGGCCACGCTGAATTGCTCCAACTGAACCAACTGGACCGGCCTGTAGTGCCACGCGCTGACGTGTTCTTTTACTTGCCAAGGGCTCCAGTGGTTGAGGCACTTCATGTTGGTCATCATCAGTCAGTTCACCAGAAGTAACTCACTGATGGTCAGGCAAAACAGCATGCGCAGGCGCGCCTTGACGCGTTGAGATGGCCCTTGGCTGAGTTTGATGTGATGCCGCATGTTGATGCAACTTGGTCCGCTCCAATGGACTTGTGTCTAAATGAGCAGTTTGGCAAGTTCTTGTAGTATTGCTCTGAAGTGCGCGCGTTGACTCAATGCGTGTTGACTTGATGTGGTGCATTCTGGTAAAGGGTGTTGGCGTGGTCTGGACTGACATGCACCGGCACGCTGTGGTTGTAAGAGATGGTAGGGAATCCAGTAAGGCATGCTGGCGCAATCTGGACAATGTTGCTTGTGGTCTGTATTCTTCCTCCTGAAGCTCACCATCTGATTCCTCAAGTATTCACTTACCCTCTGTCTGATACTTTGGAGCTGTTGCCTGGATGAGTCCTGTGTTTATTGCTCTTGGAAGCCACTTAGCTCTACTAATATATCACGTAGTACATTAGTCATTTGAGGCAAAAACTCATTCAAAATCTCTTTGGTTCCCAAAGTTGAGGCATGAACAAACCCGTCCGGCCCATACTGTGCAAATTGCGCGCAAAATTGTACCCGCGCGGCTTCTTTGTCAAATCCCCTCACTCTCAGCTCATTCTTGATTTCAATACTGGTCTTGTTATATATCTTTTTACATACATTGGCTGGCATCTTGATGTAGAACTCATGCCACAGCTTTCTACTCAAATTCTTCCATCTTTGTCAACTCTCTGAGGTATCTAGTTCTGCTAGATTAATCAGTAGTGCCCAAATATCTGTATGAAGGCTCATCATAGACACTTGGGCCATACTAAAATCATTTGGCAAGTACTTGAACGGATCCAACATTGACTTCTCTGGTCTGGACCGTGCCCATGAGCTGGGGGATGGGTTTTGTCTGGGTTGTACTAAAGATGAGTTGAGGCTTGGTATGGGGACCATAGCAACGGATTTGGATACTTATACAGCAGTATATTGGCATCAACCTGGTCTTATATGAAATATATATGAAAACTAATGTGATTGTTGAATTTTCCATATATTATGCATGATGCATCTCAGATTGCGTTGACATGGATCAGATCACATCAATTGCAGATTTCCTATTTGATTATAGACCTATGATTAAAGCATCAATAAAAGTACCAAGGCATTGTTTGCGGATGATTTTTGCAACATAATGATGGGATACATGGCAATTGATGGAGATTTAACCATAATGTATTAAAAATCAGATAAATAATGCGGATTACGCCGAATCAATTCAAACTGCCTCCATACAATCATCCATCAATTTTAATATGACTTACTCATCTGAATGGTCTTTTCTCATCAATCCCATCACTACCACTGGATTTCCTTTTGACACACTAGAGGAGATCTATTCCAAGTACTGTGGACCATCAACCCCAATCTACTCAAGGAGATCCTTTGTTAAGCTTCTCTGCTATTACAAGAACTATTGCCCTACAAGGTTTCATCCCACCATCCATGGCAACAAAAGTCCTAGAAGCTTTCATTCCCAGCTGACAGCAATGGAGAACCACCTTGTAGAGGGTATGAATGACTTAGAGCAAGCTTGGAATACTAGGTTCAGAAGCTCCAATAGACTTCCATATTGCAGAGTGTTCAGCAACAGGTTCCATATCAGGAGTATTTTGGATACCTTCCCAGTGAGGATTAACAGACCTTCTGGAGGGCAGAGGCACTTTTATTCTGGCAAGTACAAGGCACACTGTGTGAAGTTTCAAGCACTGTCTGACATTGAGGGTAACATCATCTGGTTTAGTGGGCCATTTGCTGGAAGTAGGCATGACAAAGCACTCTGGGTAGAGAATCATCCTGAGTTCAGTAGAGGGGAGAAATGTATGGCAGACTTAGCCTATATAGGAGAGGATTGTCAGAGATTAGGATGCATTACAGCTTATAGGAAGCCAAGGAATGGTGTGCTTAGCAGGAAGCAGAAGCTCTACAATGAGATATTTAATCATTTCAGAGTAAGGGTAGAGCACACATTTGGATATCTGAAGAGATTCAGCATATTGGCAGGTAAATACAGAGGAAAGCCATATATAGGTGAAAACAGCAGAATAGGTAAAATAGTTAAGATACTTATTAATGCACAGTATGTTCATACAAGAAGACATCCACTGAGAGAAATGTGTCTGGAGCATTATGAAGAGTAAATAATGCAAGGAAAGCACTATTCTGAGCAACATAAGTAAGATTGAGTAAAATTACCAGTAAATGTATCATACCACTGGCATCATGGTAGAAATTATAGTGCCAGATTGATCTGGCACCATAAACAGGCTGGCACTATCCAATGGAACAAGTCTTTTACCTTTGGTATTTTGAATATAAGACTTATTCCATTGTACCATGCCAGGGTATGTGGCATAATTTGCAGTCACAAAGAACAATTGGGCTTAATATTGTAGCTACCCAAAGGCAGGACAATTTTGCATTATGTGGGACAATCTCACACACTATGGCACAATCTGATGCTATGAGGTTGGCACGGTTCATTGTGCCAACTTGTAATGCTTGCATGACTAGCATAATCAGATACTGCTATTATAGTAGGTTAAACTGGATATTTAGATATGTTTCTTCAATGAATATGGAGATAAATGGCTATAACACTACAAACTACACAGATATGTACCATTTTGGTTACCATCACTCCAATTGAATGGTATCTCTGTGGTTAACTGGTCCAAAGGTATCCTGAAGCTGTCAGCTCCCAATTGGCTCTGTGGCCAACACACCAGCTACCAGATTTGCCATCAAATATCCCATTTTGCCCATTGAGCAAGTAAATCCCTGATCCTAGTGATTAGATATGGTGTCATAGCTAGCACACAGCCAATCAAATAGGTGTAAAGAAGACCAAATGGCTGCACTGGTGTTGCAGATGATGCATATATATGCAGGGTGTGTATTTATAGGGGTACTGTCTCAAATGTGAGACAACCTGGATATTACTTATACCAAAAATTTAGTGATAACTGATTTCCAATGGCTCAATTTGGATTGAAAAAAGAAAATGTGCTATTTGAATCATGACAAACAATAGCAATTCAATGCAATGGCATCATCTTCTCTGAGGTTTTTTTCTCATGGGGATTACTATTGAAGCATTTAGTAGTGATTCACTTTGTGCACCTAAACTAAATTCCTTATTGACTATCATCTTGGCTACTTGTGTATTTGTAGCCAGTATTTTGCCACCTAGTTGATAAGTGCAATGCTGCAGCTTGGCCATGCTAAATTGCTCTGGATGATGCCACTGAAGTGGCCTGCAGTGCAATGCGCTGACTCATTCTTTTGCTTGCCAAAGGCTGTGGTAGTGGAGGCACTTCATATGTGTCATCATCAGCCAGCTCACCAGAAGTAGCTTGCTGATGGTCAGGTGTAATGGCATATGCAGGCACAACTTGCTGCACTGGCATGGTCCTTGGGTGAGTTCAACTTGATGCCACTTGTTGACACAATCTGCCCTGTTCCAAAGAACTTGTGTCTAAATGAGCAGTTTGGCAAGTTCTGGTGGTATTGCTCTGAAGTGTGCACATTGACACCACATGTGTTGACTCAATGGGAGGCACTCTTGTGCAGGGTGTTGGCACAGTTTGGACTGACATACACCAGTGTGCTGAAGTTGTAAGGGGTGGTAAGGAATCTAGCAAGGCATGCAGGCACACTCTAGAAGCTGTTGCTTGCAGTCTATATTCTTCCTCTTGAAGCTCACCTTCCAATTCCTCAAGGTATTCACATACCCTCTGTCTGGTACTTTGGAACTGTTGCTTGGATAAGTTCTGTGTATATTGCACTTGGAAGCAACTTAGCTCTACTAATATATCACATGGAACATTAGTATCTGAGGCAAAAACCCATTCAAAATTTCCTTGGTTCCCAAGGTTGAGGCACAAACATAGACATCCAACCCATATCAAGCAAATTACATGCAGAATTGATGTTGCACAGCTTCCTTGTCAAATCCCCTCACTCTCAGCTGATTCTTAATTTCAATACTTGTCTTTTTATACATCTTCTTACATACATCCACTGGCATCTTGCTGTAGAACTCATACCACATCTTTCTACTCAGTTTGTATTTACTGTACAAAACCAAGATAAGTCCAGGTTTAATTTTATCCTTTTCAACTCATTAAATTTGATGTTATTACTTTGAATTATATCTTGGCTCTCCCTCCTTGTTCTACCACTCATATCCATCAGGTTATCATGCACCCCTCTCTCTTCCACACCTGTACCAATATCCCACAAGAATTTTTGACAAATATGGCTTTGATGCTAACATCTCCCATTCCCACACTTACATCTTACAGAAATTTGAATCTATGCTCAACAAAAAATTTGGTCATGACATAATATTTATCCCCCCTAAAATTCACCTCAATAATGCAATTGTTCAACGTACAACTTACAAAGGACATTACATGCAACACAACAGCCAACTTGTCTGCAAACTCCCCCTTATTAACCCCAGAGGATACTACATCATCAATGGCATCAAACGTGTACCCTTTATTCAAGAATTACGCAACATCTTTATCCCCCACATCTACGCCACTGATAATGTTGTCTCCTGCAAAACCCGCTTCTGGGGCTCCCTTCTCCCATTACATGTGTGTGTTAAAAATTCCGTCAACCTTTATCTAGATGTCTCCTCCACCCACAAAGATCTTAATGGTGTTAAATGCTTGTCTGTTTATTGGATCATGAACCATCTTAGTTTTGACTTTGGAAAATTTACAAAATACTTGCCCTCCTTGTCACCAACCATTCTCAAGAATATACTTTCTCCACCATCTTCTTGGCCTCCATGACCAAATCTGAAAACACCATCTCCCCCAAAGATCTACATGTTCTAGAATCCAAATATTTCCCTATGCAAGATAAATATAGCGTCATCTATACCCTTGGCCTGTTATCTTATCTTGCCCTTATAACCTCTATGGATCTTCTCCAACCCATGGATTGTGATGATTATGGTAACAAACTTGGCAAATCTTCCAACATTCTTTTGGATCAAATCTTATCTTGTGCCATTGAACTCTCTGACACCAAAAGTTGTCTGCAAACTTCTTTGGAGGATGAACTCTTTACCATGCTTAAAGAAGGCCAACAAATTTTACATGGCAAAATCTATTCCAAAATGATTAACTTGGCCTTGCGCAAATCTACCATTGACAAACTCTCCATGGTTTTCAAAATTATTGTCCCCTGTGACAAAAACACTTCTAACATTCACATGCAAGCCATTCACCCCTGCCAGTTGGGTTACATCTGTCTCTGCAAACCCCCCAAAGGCAAAAATGTTGGTATTATCAAACATCTCACCCTCACTTGTTTGCTCTCTACCATCTCCAATAAAAAATTTTTCAAAGCTCAAACTTGGTTAAAAAATAATTTATCCTACAACATTTGTGCCGTCAAACATCCTGTCCTCTTAGATGGTTACATCATTTGCTTAATCATAATGAATGGTATATCAGATAATTAATGCTGATTGTGCCAAATATAATAAACTCACCTCAGCCCAATCACCCACCAATTTTAATATACTTACTCACCTGAACGGTTTTTCTCATCAATCCCATCACTACCACTGGATTTCCTTTTGTCACACTTTAAGAGATCCATACCAAGTACTGTGGACCATCTACCCCAATCTACTCAAGGAGATCCCTTGTGAAGCTTCACTACTATTACAAGAACCATTGCCCTACAAGGTTTCATCTCACCATCCATGGCAACAAAAGTCCTAGGAGTGTCATTCCTAGCTGTCTGCAATGGAGAACCACCTTGCAGAGGGTTTGAATGACATGAAGCAAGCTTGGAATACTTGGTGTAGGAGCTACAATAGAATTCCATATCCTAGAGTGTTCAGTAACAGGTTCCATATAAAGAGTATTCTGGATACCTTTCCAGTCAGGATTATCAGACCTTCTAGAGGGCAGAGGCACTTTTATTTTGGCAAGTATAAGGCACACTCTATGAAGTTTCAAGCACTGTCTGACATTGAGGGTGACATCATCTTGTTAAGTAGGCCATTTACTGTAAATAGGCATGACAAACACTCTGCAATTGCATCATCTTATTTTATATTTTTGTCTTACTGGAATTACTACTGAAGCATTTGAAAAATCTCCATATGGTGTCAAGTAATCACCAAGAGCCTGGAATTGTAAGATGGACTTGTGTTTGGTATTGTTGAGCTTCCAAAAGAGTACTACTAGATATAGTATTGACTATAAGCCAGATAGAGCAAATCCAGATTCATTGGCACCATATGTAGATGATCATTGTTTAGCCACTGTTGACTAAGAAGCTCTAGAAGAGACTAAATTCAGCTTATCTAAGCCTTACCAGAAATAGCTGCAATGATCCCATCAAAAGGCTGTCACAAATTGAAATCCTGTGACTAAAAGGCATTGATCCTATCATGGCCCTGAGCAAAAACCATTGAAAAAAATTGCACCCCAGATTTCACTAATGCTAAGTCAAATCTTTCATCATAACAATACCCCTATGAGAAATAATTTAGTCCCATGGGTGGATCCTATCTGGATCAGCCATCAAGATCCTGTTTAGAGACTGTCATAATATCAGCAGCTTGGAATTAGTAACCCTCCTAACAATCTTATGACAAGATCATGACAGTGTTCTGCTAATTTTACAGCTGAATAAAGGGAAAAAACCTGACAGTATTTTATTGGTGCTGTAGCAATATTTGCATGGTATTGTTACGGTCTTTCAGTGCTCTATAACTATTTTGAGTAAATCCAGTGGCCAGGACATCTAATTGCATTATATGGCAAGAAACTTGACTGTATTTTGACAGCCTCACAGCAAAACTCTGATGGCATTATATTGGCAGTATGATGGCCTACCACTAGTTCTGTATAATGCCACCATACCAATTTACCAAATGGTATTTCCTTTTTCTACCTCCCCTTGTGCAATTCATATATTCCACTGTGAAATCACCCTTCTTTATTTGCTTACCCCCTACTACCTTAGGTATTCCACATATAGTGTGAATCAAAAAGACTATGGCCTCCTACTTACTAACCACTACAAATGCGCTCACCTGCCGCAATTGACAGATTTCTATCACCTCAACTTTACAGCTTTTTAGTGTGAAACTTGCAGAGTTGCCATGTACCTTGTACTGCTGGTAATCTATATATCTTTTGAACATATGCTTGGTTATTGTCACTTCTGCCATGAACACCTCCCAAATATCCGCAAAGAACTTCTTGTTATTTAGCCAATATATTCCTTCTCCCTGCTGAATTCTAGTCCAGCTTATAGGTGTGCTCTGGCTTTTGTGTGTGTGAATTACATATTGATTGGTGTAGAAGCTGGCTTGTGACCACAATAAATCAGGCATATTTTGGTGGAGTTTTCCTGATAAAATTTAGCTGCTTGTTGCACCCAACCCAACTTTACATTACGTAACCAATGACCCATGCATTAGGGCTGCTTAGCTTCTTAATGCCATAGACATAGGTGTCTCCATGTGCACATGTGAACACAGTATTTTCCAGCGCTTTCTGGCTGTCCTCCATTTGCCAACTCATCTAATCCTTTATGGACTTGAAGGTAATATACTTGATGAGATTGGGATATGGTAGTACCTGCAATTTGACATGTCTTCCTATCTCCCCACACATGTGCTCCATAGGAAACTCCCAAAAGGTAAAGCAAGGCCCAATATTCTCCACAAACTGTTCAAGATGGAGTAGAAAATGCATACAGTAGTGGCAGAGATCTACATTTTCAGCTTTATGTTTGTAGTATAGCTGCTCAAATCCCATCACAAACTCCTCACACAACAGCTGTAGATGTGTCAAGTTGGCATTGGTGATCCACTTCTAGATAAATATTCCCACAATGTCCACATATCACTCCCAATGCTTCCAATGTACCTTTGGTAGGAATGGCTTCAGAGCACCACTTGAATAAATACATATCCAGTTCATCCAGTCTTTGCAATTGCATTGTTGCAAATGTGTATGAATATTGATTGGAGTCTGTGAGAAGTACTCAGGATAGCGGATACCCAGTTATATCTTGCCAATTCTTCCAAATTTCTCCAGTATCTCAATGGGCTCATTTAGTTTGAAATGCCCCATGTATAACTTGGTCATCAGTATAGGTTTATTGTTGAAAAGCAAATACATTGCTCCCAGTGGAAAGCTTTTGCTCCAACAGATACCCTCTATCTTAAGTATCTCCAGTTTCCAATTGATTCCATATTCTGCCCAATGGCTTGTAGCTTGACAGCTTTGCTGCTATTGCATGCTTACATCTGTATGTTCTCTTTGTGGAAAGATGTTGTTCTTGGTACTGGTGTTAGGGTAATAATGATGTGTGTGAGCTATAGAGTAAATCCCTTAGATCTCACACATTCAACAGCAATACTGACCATTTTGCCTAGAAAAACCTGCTATCTTGCTGATGGCTGAGATATATTCAAGGCAAATATTAATATGCGCTTTTACATGACGGCCATATACCATTATCCCATTGGAAAGCATACAAAACTCATCTGGCAATGGATACAAGTAGTTATCCAGGTTGGACGGTGATTTTGGCCTAGATACCAGTGAGACTACCATTAGATTATTGCTCTGATACTGTAAGATGGGTGGCCAATTCAGATTGATAGGAATCAGTAGCCTGCAGGATTTGCAGGTAGAGTACTTGTTTAATGAGAATCCATCGAGTGCTAAAGCAAAGGCATAGTCATACCTACCTTCAAATTAGCCCTTGCTTCTTAGCTGTTTGTAATGTTTGCCATTGAATATATTGGATATGATTGTGCTTGATTGATGCTGAGAGCGGTACTGTATAGCTTTGCAATATTTGTTGGACTGCATCAGCTTCCTCAGATGGGGTATGACCAGAATATATCTGGAGTGTGAATATTGTTCTCCCTCAATGGTGGTGGATTCCTGACAATTTGGACACGTTGCAATTGTAGCATTTTTGGATGTGAATGCCATGCAAATGTTAACACATGATGGAATCAGGACAGTATCTGGAGCATATGTTGCCAGACACATGACAGTTGACCACTTGTACCATGTACATGGTAAGTTGCATCCTGGTAACATTTTGGCAAGAAGTAATGATAAATCCTCAAAGCCCTCATTACTGATATTAGTGGAAATGTGCCACTTCTCTAGCCACAACATTACATCATTCACCACTAAATGGATTACTGGGCTCACTTGGCTCCATAAAGTATCCTTGGCATTTATTTCAATGGGTGTTGTCTCATTGCATATAGGGATTGAACAGGCTCATGCTTGGTACTGTTGTTAGGGGAGATAGGCTCAAAATCCATCAGTGAACCTACTTTGTCAGTGCTATCACTCTGCGTGCCATATTCAGAAGGCTGAGGTGAGCCCAAAGGCATCACAAACACACCTGACTCAGTTTGCGCAAGGTGACAAAAACAGCCAGGTGCCAAAATAGAAGTATCAACTGGCTGGCAAGAAAATGTTGGTACAGTAGTGATCAATGAATGATCATATGTGGCTTGGGTGGCAAAACACTGGCTGTGATCCTTGTAATACTTCCTATACTGTCTGAGTGCTTCATAGCTGAGAGGCTTACCACAATAGCCATATGGTCTTTTTTCTCTTCTC
The DNA here is from genome assembly GCA_002104905.1 of Basidiobolus meristosporus CBS 931.73. Lineage (NCBI taxonomy): Eukaryota > Fungi > Basidiobolomycota > Basidiobolomycetes > Basidiobolales > Basidiobolaceae > Basidiobolus > Basidiobolus meristosporus. The sequence goes on along the minus strand of MCFE01000041.1, from coordinate 99,077 downwards.
TTACTGCATTGAGTCAGAGTAGTCTTATCCATGGGTCAAACAGTTTGACCTTCAACAACATAACGCTATTATATCACTTCTTAGTCAATACTCATGTGAACCAAAGACAGTCTTGTATTTGAGACATTGCACCTACATGAATGTAAGATTCAATGATGACCTGCCATAGTAAGCATTGTGAATAAAGTTGTGGCACCACATACACATATACATGTAACACTATTTCCCCTTTGGTTTGACTCACTTCCATATACATGCTGCCAAAATATCTAGCAAAGTTGTCTGGTTCTCAACCAAACCCTACTGCTGACAGCAACCAAAGAACAGTTGGACAGCAGCTTGCTTTGGCATTTAGTGCAACAAGTGGGGCTACATCCAAAAAAGGCCCTGTGGACAGTGTACCCATTGAAGGTAATAATGTGGACTCCTCAGGCTCTTAGTCAAGTAGGCAATTGAGAACCTCTGTAGAGCCACAAGCTGACTGTTATGCTCAGGCAGATGAGAATGTAGCAAATGCAGGACCCTCAGTTGAAGATCAGCAAGTTGTCATGATAACATCACCACCACCCATATTAACAGGTATGTTGTCAGCTCATACCAAAGCATTAATGAAGTAATTAGGTGCAGTGGCTGATAGGATAGATGCAATGGCCCAGAGAAATCAGGAAATAGTCCAGAAACATGATGAGCAGATAATATGTGTAGAGCAATTGATATACCAGGTAGAGAATGCAGTATCTTTGCACCAAAGTAGGAACTCAAGTAGCTCAATGTCACAGCCAAGAATTGAGACATTTCCTGATGTAACAGCAGAACAACACCATACAGTCTTCAAAGATTAACATCAGTCCCCAAAAATAAAGCCCTCAGAAAAACCTATCGCAGCATGGGAGGGAGACAATGTGGTGTTTATACCAAAGCCTAAAAATCAAAAGACATTGAAGATCCATGAAGCTGTTGAGTGCAACAATTAAAAGTGGGCTATTATACCAGAGGGAGTCAGAAGTCTAGCACACCATTGTTATGATCTGCTGCTTGAATGTTTAAGTTAGATCAGTTTTTGGTCAAATCAATTAGTTTAAGTTTAGGTTATCAGTATATCAGTATTATCCATGAAATCAGTAGCATTAGTCAGCAAATGAATTAGCAGATCCTTATCAGACAGAAATAGATATATTAAGTAGGATTTATTGGGTGATGATGATGCAATTAAATGAGTCATCAGCCATAACCTACATTAGGAAATACAATTAGTCAGCAATTGATCTGGCAAAATGTATATAAGGAGCTGCTGGAACCTCAATAAAAATCAGTTCAAGTTTTAGTGAATACAATACTAGCTAAACTCCCTATTCCTCTACAGCTCTTATACCAAGACTTGTAACACCATCACCTTAAGGCCGGCATACCATGGGACCATCAGGAACTCAAGGCCAAGCAGAATGCACTTGACTAGTTCGGTGAGCATTATACTAGATTCAAACAGGCAAATGGATTTTGGGACAGCAATGGTATGCTAAGGAAGTATCTCAAGAGTAGCAGCAACTATTAAAGGTGGAAAAACAAGGGATCCATGGCTAAAAATCAGCAGCTTTCTCAAGAGCCTGTTACAAGCAGGGCCAAAAGATCTAGACAAACATCAAAGAGACGTCAGGCAGCTGGAAGAGTGCCAAATAGTGATAAGCAGGCAGACACAGATGCACCAGCAAAACATTTATCAAGGAAAAGGCATAGTACCACTCAAGAAGCACCCAGTCAAAGTAGCACCAAAGGCCTGGCAGTGACAAAAGCCAGCTACTTTACAGGAGCTGGTCACAACTATGGTTGAGAGCTCAAAACAAGCTGAAAAGAAACATCAGGCTGCCAGAAGAATGCCAGCAAGGGACAAGCAGGCCAAAACAGATGCATCGTAGCAGAATTTATCCGGGAGAAAACGTAGTTTTTATAAGAGGCACTCATACCAAATAGTTATCAAAGACCTGCAAATGACAAAGGAGAAGGTAAAGGGAAAAATGTCTGTCCAAGCCTGAGACAGGGAGGCATGCAAAAAAAACTACAGTTCTTGCCAATTAACGCTGCAAGCCAGGAACAGACTGAATCCCATCATAGCTAAGAAGAATTACCAACAAGAAAACATTTGCTTTTGAAATAATTGGAAGCACAGCCAGTTGAGCTACACTCCAGCAAGGTAGATGTGTTTGCTGACAAAGGCAATTTGTCTACCACAGCATTCACAGCCTCTGTTGTTGACAGAGTGGAGATCCCACCAACAGACAAGGCTACAATGTCAAGAGCTCAAAATACTATCTCAATGTCTTCAGTGAAGTTTTGGAACATCAATAGGCACACCAAGAGGTTGCAGCACCTCTTCAAGAGCAGTGCTCAAGAAAAACCACTGGAATATTGCAAGGATTTACTGTAAAGACTGGCAGATGAGGAGCTAGACCTTGCAGTGCCAGCTGATGACCAGGATGTGTGGGAACCAGTGAATGAACAGTGGCATAAAGCCGTTAGGTTCCTGCCAAAGTTGTGGAACCAGAGTGTTACAGCAGAAATACTGATTGAGTGGTGGATTTAATGGAGTTACTAGTTGAGTGTGAGATTGGGCTTAATGTTAGTGTAGGGTATAGGGACTTGAATAGGTCAGTACAACTGGCAATTGAGGTACAACTGAAGTTTCAATGGAAATCAATCAATTTGTACGCATGAAAAATAAGAGAAATGGTTGAGTCAGGAAGTAAGGAGTATGAGAAAGAGGCAATAGCCAATCAATTCACACAAAATAGGAGGCAATAGAGTGTTCAGGATCAGAAAGTGAGTAAATTGGCAGGGAACCAATCAAAAGCCACTTTTACATTGTTGTGATCAAAAACTTTGACCAAGTTTTTTGTGAAATTTAGGGTGCAATTAATTTTCAACGGTCTCTGGATGGTGTCTTGAAAAGATTAGTACCTCTTAGTCATGGGACTTTCACTCTGTGATGGCCTTTTGATGAGATCATCTCAATATTATTTATAGGGTAGGTAGAGAACCATCCAGAACTCAATAGAGGAGAGAAATGTATGGCAGACTTAGCTTATATAGGAGAGGATTGTCAGAGATTAAGATGTATTACAGCTTGTAGGAAGCCAAGGAATAGTGTGGTTTGCAGGAAGCAGAAGCTCTACAATAAGATATTTAATCATTTCAGAGTGAGGGTGGAGTATACTTTGGGATATTGACAGAGCTTCAGCATGTTGGCAGGTAAATACAGAGGAGAGTCATGTAGGAGAAAACTGCAGAATAGGTAAAGTAGTCAAAATAACTATTAGTGCTCAGTGATTCATACAAGAAGACATCCACTGAGAGAAATGTGTCTGGAACATTATGAAGCGTAAGTAAAGCAAGGAAAGTACTATTTTGATCAACATAAGTAAGATTGAGTAAAGTCACCAGCAACTATATCCTACTACTGGCTTTATGGTAGAAATTATAGTGCCAGATAGTGCCATACAGTGCCAGATCAATCTGGCACTTTGTGACACTTTCCAACAGAACAAGTCTATAGTTTGAATCAAAAAAGATGTGGCCTCTTGCTTACTGACCTCTGCAAATATGCACACCTACCACAATTGACATACTTCTATCACCTCAACTTTATGCCTTTTTAGTTTGATGCATGCAAAGTTGCCATATATCTTGCACGGCTGGTAACATATACATCTTGCAAAAATATGCTTGATTGCTGACACTTCTAACATGAATATTGCCTCAATATTCACAAAGAACTTCTTGGTATTTAGCCAATATAATCCTTCTCCCTGCTGAATTCTAGTCCTGCTTATAGGTGCGCTCTGTCTTTTGTTTGTGTGGATTCCATATTCAATGGTGTAGAAGCTGGCTTGTGACCACAATGAATCAGGCATATCTTGGTAGAGTTTTCCTGATAAAAATTAGCTGCTTGTTGCACGCAACTCAACTTTGCATTACTTAACAGATTACCCATGCATTGGGGCTGCTTAGCTTCTGAACACCTTAGGCATAGGTGTCTCCATGTGCACATTTGTCTTCTGTATTTTCCAACTCTTTCTGGCTGTCCTCCATGAGCCAACTCATCACATCCATGAGGGATATGAAGGTAATATTCTTGTTGAAATTAGGATAGGGTAGTACCCACAACTTGACTTGTTGTCCTATCTCCCCACACATCTGCTCAATAGGAGACTCCCATAAGGTGAAGCAAGGTCCACCATCAGGTTGCCAGAAGAGTGCCAGCAAGAGACAAGCAGGCCAAAACAGATGTGTTGGAGCAGAATTTATCCAGGAGAAGACATATTTCTTTACAGGAAGCATGCAGACAAAGTAGCAGTGAAAGACATATAGTGATAATGGAAAAGGTAAAGGGAGAAATGCCTATCTAAGCCCAAGACAGGGAGGCATGCAAAAAAACTGCGGTTCTTGTTTTCATAAGAGTTGGAAGCGCAACCAGTTGAGCTACACTCCAGCAAGGTAGATGAGTTTGCTGAAAAAGGCTATTTGTCTACCACAGCCTCTCTGTCCTTCATTGTTGTCAGAGTGAAGACCCCACTGACATACAAAGCAGCAGTGTTAAGAACTCAAAAGGTTATCACAATGCTTTCAGTAGAATCTTAGAACATTAATAGGCACACCAAGAGGTTGCAGCACTTCTTCAAGAGCAGTGCTCAAGAAATGCACTGGAATATTGCAAGGATTTATTACAAATACTAGCAGTTGAGGGACTAGACCTTGCAGCACCAGCTGAAAACCAGGAATTATGGGAATCAGGAAGTATCTTAAGAATAGCAGAAACTATCAAAGGCAGAAGAACAAGGGTGCCATGGCTAAAAACCAGTGGCTTCCTCAAGAGCCTGTTACAAGCAGGGCCAAAAGCTCCAGGCAAACATCCAAGAGATGCCAGGTAGCTGGAAAAGTACCATTAGGGACATGCAGGCAGACACACATGCACCAGCACAACATTTATTATGGAAAAGTGTAGTGACACTTAAGAAGCACTCAGTCAAAGTAGCAGTGAAGGACCTGGCAGTGATAAAGACCAGCAGCTTTTACAGGAGCCCTTCACGACTACAGTTGAGAGCTTGAAAAAAGCGGAAAAGAAACATCAGGTTGCCAAAAGACTGCCAGCAGGGGACAAGCAGGCCATAACTGATGCGTCAGAGCTGAATGTATAAAGAAGAAAATGTAGTTCATTACAAGAAGCTCTCAGACAAAGTAGCAGTGAGCAACCTGGCAGTGATAAAGAAAAAGGTAAAGGGAAAAATGTCTACCTAAGCCTGAGACAGGGAAGCATGCAAAAAAAACTGCACTTCTTGGCAATCAATGCCGTAAGCCTGGAACAGACTGAATCCCATTGTAGCCAAGAAGAATTATAAACAAAAAATCAGCTGTTTTCACAAGTGTTAAAAGTGCAGCCAGTTGAGCTACACACCAGCAAGGTAGATGAGTTTGCAGAAAAAGGCAATTTGACTACCACAGCTTTTATGTCCTCCATTATTGTCAGAGTGGAGATCCCACTGACAGACAAGGCCACAACATGAAAAACTTAAAATACTATCACAATGTCTTCAGCAGAAGTTTGGAACACTAATAGGCAAACCAAGAGGTTACAGCACTTCATCAAGAGCAGTGCTCAAGAAAATGCATTTGAATATTGCAAGGATTTATTGCATAGACTGGCTGATGAAGTGCTAGACCTTGTAGTGCTGGCTGAGCATCAGGACATGTGGGATCCTGTGATTGAATAGTGGCATAAAGCTGTTGGGTTCCCATCATAGTTGTGGAACTAGAGCATTACAGCAGAAATACTTATTGAGTAGTGGATTTCAAATGAGTTACTTGTTGAGTGTGGGGTTGGGCTTAATGTTAGTGCAGTGTATAGGGACTTGTATAGGTCATTACAATTGGCAATTGATGTACAACTGAAGTTTCAACAAATATAAATCAATTTGTACTCATGAAAAGTAAGAGAAATGGTTGAGTCAGGAAGTAAGGAGTGTGAAAAAAAGCAATAGCCAATCAATGCACACAAATGTAGGAGGTCACAGAGTGTCTGGGATCAGAAAGTGGGCAAATTGACTGGGAACCAATCAAAAGCTACCTAATGTACTTTTGTGATGAAATATTTTGACCAAGTATTTTGTGAAATCTGGGGTGCAATTATTTTTCAACAGTTGCTGAACAGTGACCTGATATGATCAGTACCTCTTAGTCACAGGACTTTAAACTTATGATGGCCTTTTGAAGGGATCATTACAATAATTTTTCACAAGGTTAATATTGGCTATTGCAGCCAATATAAATTTTTGTTCATCAAGTGGATGTAAGCTGCATTTTTGAATGGAGAACTTAATGAGGACATGTTTGTGGATGAGTCTGATGGGTTTGTTTAGCAAGATAACCCCCTTTTGGTCTGCAAGCTTAAGTCTCTATATGGACTCAAACAATTACCAAGAGACCAGAATTGTAAAATTGACTTGTATTTAGAATCTTGGAGTGCTAAAAGGAGTAATTCAGACCATAGTATATACTATAAGCCAGATTGAGCAAGTCCAGTTCCATTAGCTCTATACTTGGACGGTCTTATTTTAGCAACTAATAACCTCAAGATATTAGAAGAGACTAAATCCAGCCTATCTAATGAGCTTAATATGTCCAATCTGTTGTAAGAGTCTTTGAGATATTGGAAGTGATTGGGATGACAAGTAGATTATGTGGTTTTCACTTTTTGATTGATTGAATGTAATAGTAGTTTTTATACTTTTACATGGTCTTGGCATAACAAACATGTAGAATAGGTTAAGAAAGGTGCCAAAAACATGTGTGTAAAGCTTGGGGCTGTTTGGACAACTTTGAGAATTATCATGCTCTGGGTACCTGGTATTTTGGTGAGAATATCCCTATGAAAAATTATTGAGATTATCCTGTCAAAAGGCCGTCAAAAAGTGAAAGTCTTGTAACTAATAGGTACTGATCTCATCAAGACACTGTCCAGAGACCATTGAAAAATAATTGCACCCCAGATTTCACAAAAAGCTTAGCCAAAATTTTTCATCACAACAATATATGTGTGGCTTTTGATTGGTTCCCTGCCAATTTGCTCACTTTCTGATCCTGGACACTCTATCACCTCCTACATTTGTATCAATTGATTGGCTATTGCCTCACTTTCACACTCCTTACTTCCTGACACAACTGTTTCTCATACTTTTCATGCATACAAATTGATTTATTTCTGTTGAAGCTTTGGTTGTACCTCAATTGCCAATTGTATTTACCTATACAAGTCTCTATACCCTACACTAACATTGAGCCCAATCTCACACTCAACTAGTAACTCTATTAAATCCACCACTCAATAAGTATTTCTGCTGTAACACTCTGGTTCCACAACTTTGGCAGGAACCCAAAGGCTTGATGCCACAGTTCATTCACTGGTTCCCACATGTCCTGGTCTTCAGCCAGCACTGCAAGGTATAGCTCCTCATCTGCCAGTCTTTGCAATAAATCCTTGCAATATTCAAGTGCATTTTCCTGAGCACTGCTCTTGAAGAAGTGCTGCAACCTCTTAGTGTGCCTATTAATGTTCCAAAACTCCACTGAAGGCATTGTGATAGTTTTTTGAGCTCTTGACATTGTAGCCTTGTCTGTCAGTGGGATCTCCACTTGGTCAACAGTGGAGGCTGTGGATGCTGTGGTAGACAAATTGCCTTTGTCAGCAAACTCATCTACCTTGCTAGAGTGTAGCTCAACTGGCTGCGCTTTCAAATCTTGTGAAAACAGCTGTTTTCTTGTTGGTAATTCTTCTTGGCTATGATGGGGCTCAGTCTGTTCCTGGCTTGCGGAGTTAATTGGCAAAAACTGCAGTTTTTTTTGCATGCTTCCCTGTCTCTGGCTTAGGTAGGCATTTTTCCCTTTACCATTTCCTTTATCATTGCCAGGTCTTTCACTGCTATTTTGTTGAAGTGCTTCTTGTAAAGAACTACGTTTTCTCCTAGATAAATACTGCTCTGACGCATCTGTTTTGGCCTGCTTGTCCCTTGCTGGCACTCTTCTGGTAACCTGACATTTCTTTTCAGCTTGCTTTGAGCTCTCAACATAGTTGTGACAGGCTCTGGTAAAAGCAGCTGGTTTTGATCACTGCCAGGTCCTTCACTGCTACTTTGACTGGGTGCTTCTTCAGTGGTACTACGCTTTTTCCTTGATAAATGTTGTGCTGGTGCATCCATGTCTGCCTGTTTGTCCCCAATTGGCACTCTTCCAGCTGCCTGACATCTCTTTGACACTTGTCTGGAGCTTTTGGCCCTACTTGTAATAGACTCTTGAGGAAGCTGCTAGTTTTTAGCCATGGCACCCTTGTTCTTCTGCCTTTGATAGTTTCTGCTATTCTCAAGATACTTTCAGAGCATACCAATGCTGTCCCAAAATCTGTTAGCCTATTTGAATCCAGGATAATACTTGTGGAGCAAGTCAAGTGCATTCTGCTTGGCCTTGAGTTCCTAATGTGTTACAAGTCTTGGTATACGAGTTGTAGAGGAATAGGGAGTTTAGCTAGTATTGTATTCACTAAAACTTGAACTGATTTTTATTGAAGTTCCAGCAGCTCCTTATATACATTTTGCCAGATCAATTGCTGACTAATTGTATTTCCTAATGTAGGTTGTGGCTGATGACTCATTTAATTGCATCATCATCACCCAATAAGATCCTACTTAATATATCTATTCCTGTCTGATAAGGATCTGCTGATTCATTTGCTGACTAATGCTACTGATTTGATAGATAATGCTGATATACTGATAACCTAAACATATACTAATTGATTTGAATAAAAACTGATCCAACTTAAACATTCAAGCAGCAGATCATTACATTCTCCCCTACTAAAGTTGTGAGGGTTCTCCTGAATCACTTTTCTTGTGATACCAATATCTTGATGGTTCAGTATTATCAGCAAGTCTTGCAAGCTTGAGTCTGTCCCTATGCACTAAGTCTTCCCAGATATTGCCTTGTTTGTCCACCAATTGGTAAGTTGCAAATGGACATTCTCTGATGATCTTGAATGGTCCTGTCCATTGTGGCTCAAATTTCTTCCAAGTGTTGTTTCTTAGCAATACAAAGTTCCCAATTGTCAATGCTTTGGGTGCTATAGTCTTATCAAATCTCTGCTTCATCTTTTCTACACTTTGAGATACCTTGGTCTGTGCCTCTTGATGTCTTTGTTCCAGTTGCTGGTGTCTACTGGGCTAACTAAGTTCATCTTCTAAGGCATCTGTAGGCTTGGGTTGTGTGAGATCTCCTGGAATCCTTTGTTTACATCCATACACTAAGTAAAATGGTAATTGTTGCGTTGTGTTGTGCACTCTAACTCTGCAGGCAAAAAGTGCTTGATCTATATACTCATCCCATCTACTGACAGCTTCATTTGCATACTTGGTCAGCATTTTTCCAAATAATCCATTAAAGCATTCAGTGACTCCATTAGTTCTGGGGTGATATGCCAAGGTTTTCAGGTGTTCAATCTGCTGCATTTCCAGGTAAGTCTCTAATGTCTTTGCCATAAAGTTTGCTCCTCTATCAGATAAGATCTCCACAGGGCATCCAAACTTCATCAGGATCTCATGGTAAATGAAACTTGCAACTACTTGCTCACTGGCTATTGGTACAGCTTTAGCAACTGGCCATTTAGTGGCATGGCCAATTGCTACTATGATCCAATGGTTGCATTTCCTGGTGGTTGGCAGTCTTCCAATAAAGTCAATTCCCCATCTATCAAATGGTCTTACTGGCTCCAAAGGGAAGAGTTTGGCAATTCTTTGTGGCTGGCCTTGATTGATTTGGCAGTTTGGGCATTTTTTCACTAGCTTCTCAATATCTTGTTTCATTCTGGGCCACCATGCTCTGGTTTTCACAAGGCTATAGGTTCCTTCAGTCCCAAGATGTCCATATCCATTGTGTAGCTTATGTATTAAATCCAGGCAAGCAACAGAAGGACAATAGGAATAGGGCCTCCATCAACAATTTGGTAGAGTGTTTCATCCTGGATTATCTTCTTTATCTCTTCATCCACCTCATTAGGAATGGCTTGGTCCTCCAAGTATTGTGGTAAAAAGTTAGGCCAATCTGATTCATGCACCAAGTTGAGTTGTGCCACTTGTTCTAGTCTTGATAAGGCATCAGCAACCGTGTTGTTTTTCTCAGGGCAGTAGACAATCTCCAAGTCAAATTGCTGAATGTATTCACTCCATCTTGTCATTCTTCTGGATAGAACCTTCTGAGTAAATATATACTTCAGTGAGGCATGATCAGTCTTTACCGTGCATTTGACTCCTTCAATATAGCATCTCCATGTCTTCAGGCAGTGTATAATAGCAAGCATCTCCTTCTCATGCATGGGATAGTTTTGTTCTGCTGAGCTCAGTTTCTTGGATTCAAAGGCAACAGGGTAGTCCTTTCCCTTGTGTTCTTGGCTCAGCACTCCACCAATTGCATAATCTGAAGCATCTGTGCACAGAGTGAACTCTTTTCTGAAGTCTGGTATTCTTAGGCTTGGCAGCTTAGCAAGTTCATTCTTGAGCGTTGGGAAGGCAGTCTCACAAGCTATGTCTCACTTGTAGGTGTTGTCTTTCTTGAGGATATCAGTTAAAGGGGCTGCAATACTTGCAAAAGACTTGACAAATCTCTGATAATAGGAAGCCATTCCAAGGAATGATCTGTGTTCTGATATGCTATGGGGCTGCTTCAAATTCTTGATTACTTCCACCTTCTTTGTGTCTAAGGTTACTCCTGTACTAGTCACTATGTGTCCCAGGTATTCAACGTGCTCCTTGAAGAATTCACACTTGGCTAGCTTGCCATATAGCTTGTTCTCTCTTAGTTTCTTCAAGACCTTTTCAATGTGCACAACGTGATCCTCTTCTGTTGTGCTGTATATCAATATGTCATCCAGGTAGATTATCACAAACCTGTCTAAGTACTCCTGAAAGACAGTCTGCATCAGCATCATGAATGTTGCAGGGGCATTAGTGAGGCCAAAACTCATGACTAAGTACTTGTAATGTCCATATCTGGTCCTGAATGCTGTCTTAGGGATATTGTCTGGTTTCACCCTAATCTGGTTGTATCCTGACATGAGGTCTATCTTGCTGAAAATAGTGGCTCCATTAAGTTGGTCCAAAAGCTCATCAATCCAAGGCATGGGGTACTTATTCTTGATGGTAACTGAGTTCAGGGCTCTGTAGTCAATGCACATCCTAAGTGTTCCATCCTTCTTTTTCACAAAAAGCACTGGTGCTCCCCAGGGTGACTTGCTGGTCCTGATGTATCCTTGCTCCAATAGCTGATCAATTTATCTCTTCATTTCCTCCAATTCCAATGGACTCATTCTGTAAGGTGTCTTGCTTACTGGAGGGCTATCTCCTGTGTCAATGGCATGATCCATGTCTCTGACTGGTGATAGGCTTACAAGCTCATCTGGAAACATGTCTGAATATTTCTTCAAGAGAATCTGGACCTGCTGGGGTACTGGGGTAGAGGAATCCTCCTGTAATACTGCCATGAGGAGCATCTGAGTACCTTTTCTAAGTGCTCTACAGAACTGGGTCTGGCTAAGTTCACTTGTCTCACACACACTGGAATTGACCAAGTTGAAGTCCAGCCTGGCAGGTAATAGCTCATAGGTCTTGTTGTCCTTTTGGATCTGAGCAGCATGGGTTCTCCAGTTGATTGATGGATTACAACAAAATAGCCAGTTTTTTCCAAGTACAAGGTCAAACTTGCAGTTCCCAAATATATAAGCCTGTAGGTCTTCTTCATAGTCATTGATCTTCATTCTTACTGGCTGGGTAATACGGTTGATTATGTGAGAGTGCCCATCAGCTGTGGAGACCAAAGTTGATTTAGTAGGTTCAGAGTTGAGACCAGCTTTCAAGGCAAATTGCTCTGACATGTACTCATGCAATGCTCCTGAGTCAATCATGATCTTGGCAGATACTCCATTCATTACTCCATTTAAGTACAATAACTTCCCTGAGTTTGAGGTCATTTGGGACAAGTACTCTTCTGTCATATGGAAGGTGAGTTCTGAGTCTTCTTCAAGCTCATCCTCCACATTACTGTGTTCATGGGACTCAATATGGTTGAAGGTTCTTGTTGGCTGATGTCCATTTCTTCTTTGGGGGCAGTGCTTTGAGATGTGTCCTTGCTGGTGGCAATTGAAGCAAAGTCCTTTCTTCCTGCATTCTTTTGAGGTGGGGTTCTTCTGCATAGCATCTATTTCCATTGGTACTGCTTCTGGCTGTCTTCTTTCATAATGATTGTAGCCTTTCTGATTAGTCACTGTAGGCTTCCCAACTCCAAACATAGCTGAGTCATAGTCAATGGCAATCTTAATGGCTTCTTCAATAGTCTGAGGTCTTCTATAATTCACTTCCTTGCAAGTTCTTTCTTTCAACTCATCAATAAAGTATTCAACTTGATCCAGGGGGTCCATACTTTCAATTGGTCCAAGTAGACATCTGTACTCATAGATGTATTCTTGAACCATTCATTTCTGTCTGAGTGTCTTTAACTTCCTTCTTGGTAGTGTCTGCTGGTGTGGAGGTTCAAAAGCATCCTGAATTTCCAACACAAACTCATCCCAGGTAGATATTGTAGAGCATCCCATCATAGTGGCTGACCTGATCTTGTTGTGGTACTACTGTAAGGCTGCATCTGCCAGGTAAGAAGAAGCATAATGCAACTTGCTTTCTGGAGCAATTCCTTTAGCTTTAAAAGCTTCTTCAATCTGAAAGAGCCAAGTTCCCAGGTTTTCATTCACTCTGCCATGGTACCGGTTGACCTTCACACTAAAGTTGCTCTTGACAGGGCTTTGCTGGCTCTGAGCCATGGTAGTCATTCCTTGTTGCTGTTGGCTGAGGATCTGGAGTAACTGTTGCTGTTGGGCCAGGATTTGCTGCATGGCATTCTTCCATTCTTGATTGTCCAACATCTTGAGGGTGGTTTCTTCTTTCTTCAGGAGGGAGGTTTCTGGTTATTGCTGCTACCAATGTTACAAGTCTTGGTATAAGAGTTGTAGAGGAATAGGGAGTTTAGCTAGTATTGTATTCACTAAAACTTGAACTGATTTTTATTGAAGTTCCAGCAGCTCCTTATATACATTTTGCCAGATCAATTGCTGACTAATTGTATTTCCTAATGTAGGTTGTGGCTGATGACTCATTTAATTGCATCATCATCACCCAATAAGATCCTACTTAATATATCTATTCCTGTCTGATAAGGATCTGCTGATTCATTTGCTGACTAATGCTACTGATTTGATAGATAATGCTGATATACTAATAACCTAAACATATACTAATTGATTTGACTAAAAACTGATCTAACTTAAACATTCAAGCGGCAGACCATAACAAATGGTCCCATGGTATGCCGGCCTTAAGGTGATGGCATGCTAGACTTCCAACAGCCTCTTGTATATTAGCCCACTCTTCATTATTGCACTCAACGGCTTCATGGATCTTCAATGTCTTTTGATTTATAGGCTTTGGTATAAACACCACATTGTCTCCCTCCAATGCTGTGATAGGTTTTTCTGTGGGCTTTATCTTTGGGCACTCTTATTGTGCTTCAAAGACTGTATGGTGTTCCTCTGCTGTTACATTGAGAAATGGCTCAATTCTTGGCTGTGACATTGAGCTACTTGAGTTTCTTCTTTGCAGCAAAGACACTGCTTTCTCTACCTGGGATATTGCTTGCTCTACATGTAATATCTGCTCATCCTGTTTCTGGACTATTTCCTGATTTCTCTGGGCCATTGCATCTATCCTATCAACCACTGCACCTAGTTGCTTCATTAATGTTTTGGTATGAGCTGACAACATACTTGCTAATATGGGTGGTGGTGATGTTATCATGGCCACTTGCTGATCTTCAACCAAGGGTACTTCATTTGCTACATTCTCCTCTGCCTGAGAGTTACGGTCAGCTAGTGGCTCTGCAGAGTTCTCAATTGCCTACTTGACTGAGAGCCTGAGGAGTCCGCATTATTACCTTCAATGGGTACACTGTCCACAGGGCCTTTTTTGGATGTATCCCCACTTGTTGCACTGAATGTCAAAGCAAGCTGTTGTCCAACTGTTCATCTGTTGCCGTCAGTGGTAGGGTCTGGTTGAGAACCAGACAACTTTGCTAGATTTTTTGGCAGCATGTATATGGAAGTGAGTCAAACCAAAGGGGAAATAGTGTTACATGTATGTGTGTGTGTGGTGCCACAACTTTATTTATAAAGCTTACTATGGTGGGTCATCATTGAATCTTACATTCATGTAGGTGCAATGTCTCAAATACAAGACTGTCTTAAGTTTACATGAGTATTGACCAAAAAGTGATATAATAGTGTTACGTTCTTGAAGGTTAAACTGTTTGCCCCATGGACAAGACTACTTTGACTCAATGCCATAAGAGAAGATAAAAAAGACCATGTGACTATTGTGGCAAGCCTCTCAGCCATGAAGCATGCAGACAGCATAGGAAGTATTACAAGGATCATGGCCAGTGTGTTGCCACCCAAGTCATGTTTGACCATTCATTGGTCACTACTGTACCAACATTATCCTGCCAGCCAGTTGATACTTCTATTTTAGCACCTGGCCATCTTTGTCACCTTGCACAAACTGAGTCAGATGAGTTTGTGATGCCTTTAGGCTCACCTCAGCCTTCTGAATATGGCATGCAGAGTGATAGCTCTGACAAAGTAGGTTCACTGATGGATTTTGAGCCTATCTCCCCTAACAACAGTACCATGTATGAGCCTGGTCAAATCCCTATATTCAATGAGACAACACCTGTTAAAACAAATGCCAAGGATACTTTATGGACCATGTGAGCCCAGTAATCCATCTACTGGTGAATGATGTAATGTTGTGGATAGAGAAGTGGCGTGTTTCCACTAATATCAGTAATGGGGGCTTTGAAGATTTACTACTACTTCTTACCAAAATCATCCCGGGATTCAACTTACCATGTACATAGTACAAGTGGACAACTATCATGTGGCTGGCAACATATGATCCAGAGACTGTCCTGATTTCAGCTTGTGTTAACAGTTGCATGGCATTCACATCCAAAAATGCTACCATTGCAACGTGTCCAAATTGTCAGGAATCCATCACCATTGAGGGAAAACATTGTTCACACTCTGGATATATTCCGGTCATAACCCATCTGAGGAAGCTGATGCAGTCTGACAAATATTGCAAAGCTATAGAGTACTGCACTCAGTATCAATCAAGTGCAAACATATCCAATATAATTGAGGGCAAACATTACAGACAGCTAAGAAGTAAGGGCTACTTTGAAGGTATGTATGACCATGCCTTTGCTTTAGCACTGGACGGATTCTCATTAAACAAGTACTCTACCAGCAAATCCTGCTGGCCACTGATTCTCATCAATATGAATCTGCCACCCATCTTACATTATCAGAGCAATAATCTGATGCTAGTCTCACTGGTATCTGGGCCTAAATCACTGTCCAACCTGGATAGCTACCTGTATCCATTGCTGGATGAATTTTGTATGCTTTCCAGCAGGATAATGGTAAATGGCCATCATGTAAAAGCCCAAATTATTATCTGCATTGGAGATACCCCAGCCATCAGCAATATAGCAGGCTTTTCCGGGCATAATGGATGGTATTGCTGTCAAATGTGTGAGATCCAGGGGATTTACTCTATAACTCACACACATTATTATTACCCAAACAACAGCACTAAGAACAACATCTTTCCACAGAGAGGACATACAGAAGTAAGCATGCAATTGCAGCAAAGTTGGCAAGCTATAGGCCATTGGCCATAATATGGATTCAGTCAGAAACTGGAGATACTTATGATAGAGGGTATCTGTTGGAGCAAAAGCTTTCCACTGGGAGCAATGCATTTGCTTTTCAAAAATATCCCTTCACTGATGACCAAGTTGTACATGGGGCATTTCACGCTAAATGAGCCCTTTGAGACACTGGAGAAATTTGAAAGAATTGGCAAGATATTACTGAGTATCTGCTACCCTAAGTGCTTCTCACAGGCTCCAATTAATATTCATATGCATATCCAACAATACATATGCAAAGACTGGATGAACTGGATATTTATTTATTTAAGTGGTGTTCTGAATCCATTCCTACCAAGAGTATATTGGAAGCATTGCAAGTCATATGTGGACATTGTAAGAATATTTATCAAGAAGCAGATCACCAATGCCAACTTGATGCATCTACAGCTGTTGTGTGAAGAGTTTGTAGTGGGATTTGAGCGGCTATACTACAAACTTAAAGCTGAACACGTAGATCTCTGCTGCTACTGTATCCATTCTCTACTCCATCTTGCACAGTGTGTAGAGAATATCTGGCCTTGCTTCACCTTTTAGGAGTTTCCTATGGGGCAGATATGGGGGGAGATAGGAAGACAAGTCAAGTTGCAGGTACCACCATATCCCAATCTCATCAAGAATATCACCTTCAAGTCCCTCATGGATGTGATAAGTTGGCACATGGAGTACAGCCAGAAAGAGTTAGAAAAAACTGTGGACAAATGTGCACATTGAGACACCTACACCTATGGCATTAAGAAGCTAAGCAGCCCTAATGTGTGGGTAATCAGTTAAGTAGTGCAAAGTTGAGTTGGGTGCAGCAAGCAACTAATTTTTATCAGGAAAGCTCCACCAAGATATGCCGGATTTATTGTGGTCACAAGCTAACTTCTACACCAATAAATATGGAATTCATACAAATAAAAGCCAGAGCGCACCTATAATGGGGACTAGAATCCAGCAAGGAGAAGAAATATATTGGCTGAATAGCAAGAAGTTCTTTGCCGATAATCAGGAGGTATTTGTGGCAGAAGTGGCAACAACCAAGCATATGTTTGCAAGATGTATATGTTACCAGCAGTACAAGGTATATGGCAACTGTGCAAGTATCACACTAAAAAGCTGTAAAGTTGAGGTGCTAGAAGTATGTCAATTGTGGCAGGTGTGTGTGTTTGTAGAGGTTGGTAAGCAGGAGGCCATAGTTTTTTTTTGATTTGAACTATATGTGGAATACCCAAGGTAGTAGTGGGTAAGCAAATAAAGAAAGGTAATTCTACAGTGGAATATATGAATTGCACAAGGGGAGGTAGAAAAAGGAAATACCATTTGGTAAATTGGTACAGTAGCATTATACAGAACCAGCGGTAGGCTGTCATACTGCCAATGTAATACCATCAGAGTTTTGCTGTGAGGCCATCAAAATACCGTCAAGTTTCTTGCCATATAAGGCAATTGGATGTCCTGGCCAACTGGATTTACTTGAAATAGTGATAGAGCACTGAAAGACCGCAACAATACCATGCAAATATTGTTACAGCACAAATAAAATAGGCTTGTTATGTTGGATAGTGTCATGTTGAGCCCTGAATGCCAATTGATACCATAGTGGGCCAGGGAGGTCAAGTGAGCCTATACTTGGCCACAGAGTGTGAAACAAAGCTCTGCATCTTCATGCAAAGCAGCCCCTGTGTTTCACCCATTGTGTTGGAGAAGATCCAATTTTTGACCTTTTTTTTTGGATCAATGTTGTGCATAATGTGTAAGAGCACAGAAGAAATGAAGAAATGCACCTGGTACTCAATACCCATGGCACTCCGAATCTAGCTCCTATAGCTTGTATCATGTCACAAAAATGAATGGCACTATCTTGGTCCACTGGTACCATCTGGCACTATAAGTGCTTTGTATAGGTCTTACTTTAGGGCTAATATTTATATATAGTGCCAGGTAGTACCAGTGGACCAAGATAGTGCCATTCATTTTTGTGACATGATACAAGCTATAGGAGCTAGATTTGGAGTGCCATGTGTATTGAGTACCAGGTGCATTTCTTCATTTCTTCTGTGCTCTTACACATTATGCACAACATTGATCCAAAAAAAAAGGTCAAGAATTTGATTTTCTCCAACACAATGGGTGAAACACAAGAGTTGCTTTGCATGAAGATACAGAGTTATGTTTCACACTCTGTGGCCAAGTTTAGGTCTGCTATGCCTCTCCAGCATGCAACAGCACTATTTGGCACTCATGACTCAATGTGGCACTATCCAACAGAACAAGTCTAATATCATCAGGTTTTATCCCTTTATTTGGCTGTAAAATTAGCAAAACACCGTCATGATCTTGTCATAAGATTGTTAGGAGGGTCATTGATTCCAAGCTGCTGATATTATAAAAGCTTCTAAACAGGATCTTGATGTCTGATCCAGATTGGATCCACCTGTGGGTCCAAATTGTCATTGATAGGGATATTCTAAGTAAATCCCAGCAAGGAATCTGGTAGGAGTCTCTAAGATTTGAAGGTAGTGATCTAAGTGACTAAGTTGGGTGAATATTTAGGTGGAATTATAAATCCTTACAACACACCCACTCAGCTAATGTTCATACTGACTGGTCCTAATTTTGACCCAAGATATTCAAACTTGTCTCTAGCTAATGGTTTGGTAGATACGTCTATAATCAATTTGTCTGAAGAACAGTAAACTAAACTCACTGTGTTATTCTCTATAGCTTCACATATGAAATGATGTCTAATATCTATGTGTTTAGTTCTAGCATGAAAAGTTGGATTTCTACCTAGTTGTATACATCCTTGATTATCTTCAAATAGGGTCATAGGCATTTTTTGACATAGGCCTAAATCTGTAAAAAGTTTTCTTAACCACATTGCTTCTTTTGTAGCCTCACAGGCTGCCATATACTCAGCCTCTGTGGTAGAAAGTGCTACAATTGGTTGCTTTCGTGAATTCCATAAAATGGCTCCTTTACAGTAAAAAAAGATGTATCCTGGGGTGGATCTTCTGTCTTCCAAATTTTGTCCCCAGTCAGCATCAGAGTATCTCACAAGATCCTGTTCTGAATCCTGATAAGTGTATTTTAAGCAGATATCAGCAGTTCCTTTTAGGTATCTAAAAATCCTCTTAACTGCTGCAATATGATTAGATACATGGTTCTGATTATGTTGGCTGACAACTCCCACTGAATATGAGATATCTGGACATGTACTAAGCATGAGATACATCAGACTGCCACCCATTGCTTAGTAAGGAAAGTCAGGGATTTCAGATGGCACCAAGCTCTCTTGATATGGTTGAGTTTTCACCAAGTTAAGGATTGTTTCCATTGGGGTAGCTGCCAGTTTACAGTCTTCCATTTGGTACTTCTTTAGTATTTCTTAAATATACTTGGACTGGCTTAGGGTGACAGTCTGGGTACTTCTGTCTATGGAGAATCTAATCCCTAAGTAGTAACCAAGTTCTCCTAGATTGGATATTTTGAACTCCTTAGATAGCCTGGATTTAGTCTCTTCCAATGTTTCTAGGTTATTAGTGGCTATAATAAGATCATCTACATATAGAGCTAATAGAACAGGATTTGCTCTATCTGGTTTATAGTATATACTATAGTCAGCATCACTCCTTTTGAAACTCAAAGTCTCCAAATAAGAATCTATCTTGCAATTCCAGAATCTTGGTAATTGTTTGAGACCATATAGAAATTCCTAAGCTTGCAGACCAAATGGGGGTTATCTTTGTCAGCAAGTCCATCAGGCTGGTCTATATACATATCCTCATCAAGTTCTTCATTCACAAATGCAGTTTGTACATCCATTTGATATATAAAAAACTTCTATTTGGCTGCAATAGCCAGTATCAATCTGATGGAATTAAACTTGGCTACTGGTGCAAAGATCTCAGTATAGTCAAGTCCATTTGTTTGAGAGTATCCTTTGGCCACAAGTCTTGCTTTGTATCTTTCAATTGAACCATAAGTCTTGTATTTTTTCTTAAAGACCCACTTGCATCCAATTGATTATTGGTAGATTGGTAATTTGAATAAGTCCCAGGTTTGATTTTCCATCAGGGCCAGATATTTCTCAGTCATTGCAGATCTCTAAAACTTCATCTGAGGGCTATTTTGGGCCTCTTTTACAGTCTGAGGCTTGCTAATATAAACTGAATAGGCTTAGGCTAGGTTTGTACACTCATTGATATAGTAATTTGGGCTATTTCTTGTCCAGTTGGATCTCCTGGCATTTAATACTGGAATGATCACTTCTGGGATATTACTAGGCATTGATTCTTGCTGGACCACAGTTGTACAGTCCTCTGGAGTGAAAAAATATTCATTGTTTTACTCTGATTCAATCCTAACAATTGGTGGACTTGAGATCAAATTTTTGTCATCATCTGATGTCAATTATTGTGAGAATTTTGGATTTTCATCAGATAACACATCCATGGACTTGAACAGCTTCTTTGCTTTAGGATTGTAGAGTCTGTATGTCTTACTCTTGATGCAGTAGCCCAAAAATATGCATTTTACACTTTTTGGTTCAAATTTTGACTGATTTCTGGGCAGTTTCTAGGCATATACTGTACACACAAATATTCTTAGATGTTCTAAACTTGGTCTGTACCCATACCATGCTACAAATGGAGTGGAATCACAAAGTATTCTGTTATAACTCCTATTTTTCAAGGTATACAGCAGTGTCAACTAATTCCGCTCAAAAGTCATAGGATATTTTTTGATAATGAGTCATAGATCTTGCCATATCAATTACTGATCTGTTAGCACATTCTGCTACTCCATCTTGCTGTGGGGAGTAAGGTACAGTAGTCTCTTGCTTTATCCCATGAATTTTGCAGAAGTGCATGAAGAGTTTTGAGGTATAATCTCCACTATTGTCAGAGCGTATTTTCCAGATTTTTTCAGCAGTTTCTCTCTCCACCATGGCTTTAAGCTCCCTGAGCTTAGACAGAGCTTCTTCCTTTCTCTCCATGAAGTAAACCCATGTGTATCCTGTGTAATCATCAATAAAAGTGATTAAATACTTCATCTCACCTAATGATAAATTTTGCATAGGTCCATATAGATCTGAGTGAATTAGATCTAATTTTTTCTTAGTTTTGATTAACTCAGAGCTCCTGAGCAGTTGTCTGGCTTGTTTCCCATATGTGCAGGCTTTGCAGTGCTAAATTAGCTAGGAGAGCAATTTTTACTTCAGAAATTAGCTGATTTTTTATCATTTTGTGCAAATACTCAAAATTGATCAGTCCAAATCTCCTGTGCCAAAGCATTGGTGTTTTTTCATTTAAGTTACTTATATTGGCTACCAGGTATGATGGAATATAAGTCAACTTGCATAGATCTTGATCTCTGATACCCAAAGCAATAAGGGCAACACTTTGATCAGTGATCCTGCATCCAGAATTGTAAAGCTAAAACTGAGTCCTTCTGCTGTGGCCTTACTTACAGATAGTAGGTTTTTGGCTATTTCTGGTACATAGAGTACTGCTTTAAAAGTCAATGTATGGCTTCCTTCACTGCATCTAAGGTTTACTTGGATAGTTTCATTTCCCATTGCATCAAGTGTTCCATTGTCACCATTGAAAACCTTCTTAATTGAAATTTTTTGATATTGGGTAAAAAGCTCTTGTTGGTGTGTAAAGTGTTGAGATGCTCCAGAGCCAATCTACCCCCTCTGTGAGTCCTTGTTTGTGGCCATATTTAGTGCAGATATGAATAGCCTATCTTCAGTTGTTGCAGCATTTCCATATTCAGGCTTCTTTTGCTGATTATCTCTCTTTTAGAGACACTGGTCTGATGTGTGTCCTTGTTGTAAGTGTCTTGGAGATATTGGAAGTGATTGGGAGAACAAGTAGATTATGAGGTTTTCACTTAATGATTTATTGAATGTAAAAGTAGTATTTATACTTTTACCTGGTCTTGGCATTACAATCACATAGAATAGGTTAAGGAAGGTCCCAAGAACATGTGTGCAAAGTTTGGGGCTGTTTGGACAACTTTGAGAATTTTCATGTTCTGGGTACCTGGTATTTTGGTTAAATTTTCTAAGTAAATCCCAACAAGGAATTTGGTCAGTATTCTCAAGGATTTGAAGGTAATGATCTAAGTGACTAAGTTAGGTGAATATTTAGGTGGAAATACAAATTTTTACAACACTCCCACTCAGCTAAATGTTCATACTGACTAGTTCTAATTTTGACCTAAGATATTTAAGCTTGTCTCTATCAAATGGTTTGGCAAATATGTATGCAATCATTTCATCTGTAGGACAGTAAATTAAGCTAACTAGGTTACTCTCTATAGCTTCATGTATGAAATGATGTCTACTATCTATGTGCTTGTTTCTAGCATGAAAAGTTGGATTTCTACCTAATTTTGTACATCCATGATTATCTTGAAATAAAGTAATAGGTGTTTTTTGACATAGGCCTAAATGTGTAAAAAGTTTTCTTAACCACATTGCTTCTTTTGTAGCCTCACAGGCTGCCATATACTCTGCCTCTGTGGTGGAAAGTGCTACGGTTGGTTGCTTTCTTGAATTCTGTGAAATTGCTCCTTTACAGTAAAGAAAGGTGTATCCTGTGGTGGATCTTCTGTCTTCCAAATTTTGTCCTCAATCAGCATCAGAGTATCCCACAAGATCCAGTTCTGAATCCTTATTAGTGTATCTTAAGCAGATATCAGCAGTTCCTTTTAGGTATCTCAATATCCACCTAACTGCTGCAATATGATCAGATTCATAGTTCTGATTTTGCTGGCTGACAGCTCCCACTGAATACTAGATATCTGGACATGTTTCAAGCATGACATACATCAGGCTGCCAATCATAGATTGATAAGGAAAGTCAGGGCTTTCAGATGGCACCAAGCTCTCTTGATTTGGTTGAGTTTTGACCAAGTTAAGGTTTGTTTCCATTGGGGTAAGTGCTGGTTTAGAGTCTTCCATTTGGTACTTCTTTAGTATATCTTGAATATACTTGGATTGGCTTGGGGTGATAGTCTGGGTACTTCTGTCTATGGAGAACTTAGTCCCTAAGTAGTAATTAAGTTCTCCTAGATTGGACATCTTGAACTCCTTAGATAGGCTGGATTTAGTCTCTTCCAATGTTTCTAGATTATTGGTGGCTATAATAAGATCATCCACATTTAGAGCTAATAGAACCAGATTTGCTCTATCTGGCTTATAGTATATACTATGGTCAGCATTACTCCTTTTGGAACTCAAAGATTCCAAATAAGAATCTATCTTGCAATTTCAGGCTCTTGGTGATTGTTTGAGATCATATAGTGACTTTTTAAGCTTGCAGACCAAATGGGGGCTATCTTGGTCAGCAAACCCATCAGGCTGGTCCATGTACATGTTGTCATCAAGTTCTCCATTCAAAAATGCAGTTTTTACATCCATTTGATGAATAAAAAACTTTTATTTGGCTGCAATAGCCAATATTAATCTAATGGAATTAGACTTGGCTACCAGTGCAGAGGTCTCAGTATATTCAAGTCCTTTTGTTTGAGAGTATCCTTTGGCTACAAGTCTTGCTTTGTATCTTTCAATTGTACCATCAGCCTTGTATTTTGTCTTGAAGACCCATCTGCATCCAATTGATCTTTGGTTGATTGGTAATTTGACTAAGTCCCAAGTTTGATTTTCCATCAGGGCCTGATATTCCTCAGTCATTGCAGATCTCCAAAACTTTGTCTGAGGGCTATTTAGGGCCTCTTTTACAGTCTGGGGTTCATCAATATGGACTGAATAGGCATAGACTATGTTTGTACCCTCATTGATATAGTAATTTGGGCTATTTTTTGTCTGATTGGATCTCTGGGCATTTGATACTGGAATGATCACTTCTGGTATATTCCTGGGCACTGATTCTGGCAGAACCATGGTTGTAGAGTCCTCTGGAGTTAAAAATCTTCATTGTTTTGCTCTGATTGAGTCCTAACTATTGGTAGACTTGAGATTAAATTTTGTCATCATTTGATGTCATTTTTTGTGAAAATTTTGAATTTTCATCAAACAATGCATCCATGGACTTGGTCAGCTTCTTTACTTTGGTATTGTAGAGTCTGTATGCCTTACTCTCAATGCAGTAGCCCAAAGATATGCATTTTACACTTTTTGGCTCAAATTTTGACTGATTTCCGGCCAGTTTTTTGGCATATGCTGTACACCCAAATATTCTTAGATGTTCTGCACTTGGTCTGTATCCATACCATGCTTCAAATGGAGTAGAATCACAAAGTATTCTGTAATAACTCCTATTTCAAGGTATTCAGCTGTGGCAACTGATTCTGCCCAAAAATCATAGGATAATTTTTGATCATGGATCATAGATCTTGCCATATCAATTATTAATCTGTTAGCACGTTCTGCTACTCCATTTTGCTGTAGGGAGTATGGTACAGTAGCCTCTTGCTTTATCCCATGAATTTTGCAGAAGTGAATGAAGAGTTTTGAGGTATATTCTCCACCATTGCCAGAGCGTATTTTCTTGATTTTTTCACCAGTTTCTCTCTCCACCATAGCTTTAAACTCCCTGAGCTTAGACAGAGCTCCTTCCTTTCTCTCCATGAAGTAGACCTATGTGTATCTTGTGTAATCATCAATAAAAGTGACTAAATACTTCATCCCACCTAAGAATAAATTTTGCATAGGTCCACACAGATCTGAGTGAATTAGATCTAATTTTTTCTTAGTTTTGATTAACCCAGAGCTCTTGAACAGTTGTCTGGCTTGTTTCCCATATGTGCAGGCTTCACAGTGCTCCAAATTAGCTGGGGGATCAATTTTCACTCCAGAAATTAGCTGATCTTTGATCATTTGACGCTGTGGTGGTGTATAGGTCCAAGGGAGAGATACGCCCAACACTTCTCAAGTGTTTTGTGTGTGGGGTGCTCACTGGGTGCAATAGCCTCTGGCAAAAGCTTGCTAGGAATACTTGGGTTCTGTCTTTAATCAAATGTGAAGGGGAATAAAGCCACAAGCTTGTCAAGGGAAAACTATTCAGCTACAATCCCTAACTTAGTTGGTATCTTAACAAAAGTATGTGCTGGGTTCAGCGTCCCTTGAGATGACAATGCACTAAAGCTTTCAAAGTCAAAACAACTGTAAACTCCACCAGCAGGGACTTGATAAGAATGCAGCTGTAGTCAATAGTTACAAAGACCAAAAAGTATCTTTGCCTGTACAGGAACAAACTTGGGAAAGAATCAAATTTAATAAAAGATACCTACTCTGAGTATTCCTCACAAGTAGTGCCTCCAAGGTCAGTTGGCTGTCAGCGTGGTTTCCTGGGAGTGTCCTGTGGTCTAGGGTTCAAAGTTCAGGTAGCAGTCAACACACTAATCAACAAGTTGGTATATTGATAAAAGGGATGATGATTTATTGTTGTGGGATAGCCTCCCTTATATACTTTTCTTACTGGCTAAGTGATTACAAATTATAGTGTTCCAGAAGGTTCCGGATATCAATAGAAATCTTAATGACATCAGAATGACCTAAGAATGTTCTAAGTAGGTGCGGGAAGGTTCTAAGAGGCACAGCACATCCAACCAATCAGGAATCAGTATTCTGAAACCTGTGTAACATAGGGATACCATATATGGTATGGAAATGGTAGGGATGGTGACATGGGTTGATCATGTGTCACAGGTACTGGCGCAGGTATTTGCCTAATATGGAAGCATTTATAGCTAGTAATCTTACATAATGTGAGGGATAACTTATGCAATAAGGTAAGCAGGTGTGATAGTCAACCGGCTTATGGGATAGTACTGATTGGGTAAGACAAATGGGATAAAACTAAAATAAGTGTAGTAGAGATATAGGGAAGTAGAAAATAAGGAAATGAGCACATCTGTCAGTGGGTGTCACTGTCACCCCACTACAATGCAAATAATCAAAATTGATGTGTCCAAATCTCCTATGCCAAAGCATTGGTGTTTCTTCATTTAAGTTACTTATATTGGCTTCCAGATATGATGGAATATAAGTCAACTTGTACAGATTCTGATCTCTGATGCCCAAAGCAATATGAGCACCATTTTGATCAGTGATCCTGCATCCAGAATTATCAAAACTGAAACTGAGTCCTTCTGCAATGGCCTTGCTTACAAAGAGTAAGTTCTTGGCTATTTCTGGTACATAGAGTACTTCTTTAAAGGTCAGTGTAGGGCTTCCTTCACTGCTTCTAAGGTTTACTTGGATAGTTCCTTCTCCCACTGCATCAAGTGTTCTATTGTCACCCATGAAAACCTTCTTAATTGGAATTTCTTGATTTTGGGTAAAAAGTTCTTTTTGGTGTGTAAAGTGTTGAGATGCTCCAGAGTCAATATACCACATCTGAGAATCCTTGTTTGTGGTCATATTTAGTGAAGATATGAACAGTCTATCCTCAGCTGTTGCAGCATTTCCATATTCAGGCCTCTTTTGCTGATTATCTCTCTTTTAGAGACACCGGTCTGATGTGTGTCCTTTCCTTTGGCAGTAGTTACAAAACAGATTGCTGTTGCCTTTGTAGGGTCTTGGGTACCTCCTTTGTTGGTTATCATTGCTTATTAATGTTGTAAGAGTCTTGGAGATATTGGAAGTGATTGGGAGAACAAGTAGATTATGTGGTTTTCACTTAATGATTTATTGAATGTAAAAGTAGTATTTATACTTTTACATGGTCTTGGCATTACAAACACGTAGAATAGGTTAAGGAAGGTCCCAAGAACATGTGTGCAAAGTTTGGGGCTGTTTGGACAACTTTGAGAATTTTCATGTTCTGGGTACCTGGTATTTTGGTGAAAATATTCTAAGTAAATCCCGACAAGGAATTTGGTCAGTATTCTCTAGGATTTGAAGATGATGATCTAAGTGACTAAGTTAGGTGAATATTTAGGTGGAAAATACAAATTTTTACAACACTCCCACTCAGCTAAATGTTCATACTGACTAGTCCTAATTTTGACCTAAGATATTCAAACTTGTCTCTAGCTAATGGTTTGGTAAATATGTCTGCAATCATTTCATCTGTAGGACAGTAAACTAAGCTAACTAAGTTATTCTCTATAGCTTCACGTATGAAATGATGTCTAATATCTATGTGCTTGGTTCTAGCATGAAAAGTTGGATTTCTACCTAATTGTATACATCCTTGATTATCTTGAAATAAAGTAATAGGCGTTTTTTGACATAGGCCTAAATCTGTAAAGAGCTTTCTTAACCACATTGCTTCTTTTGTAGCTTCACAGGCTGCCATATACTCTGCCTCTGTAGTAGAAAGTGCTACGGTTGGTTGCTTTCTTGAATTCCATGAAATGGCTCCTTTACAGTAAAGAAAGGTGTATCCTGTGGTGGATCTTCTGTCTTCTAAATTTCGTCCCCAATCAGCATCAGAGTATCCCACAAGATCCTGTTCTGAATCCTTATAAGTGTATCTTAAACAGATATCAGCAGTTCCTTTTAGGTATCTAAAAATCCGCTTAACTGCTGCAATATGATCAGATCCATAATTCTGATTATGTTGGCTGACAACTCCCACTGAATATGAGATATCTGGACGTGTTCCAAGCATGATATACATCAGACTGCCGACCATAGATTGATAAGGAAAGTCAGGGCTTTCAGATGGCACCAAGCTCTCTTGATTTGGTTGAGTTTTGACCAAGTTAAGGTTTGTCTCCATTGGGGTAGCTGCCGGTTTACAGTCTTCCATTTTGTACTTCTTTAGTATATCTTGAATATACTTGGATTGGCTTAGGGTAATAGTCTGGGTACTTCTGTCTATGGAGAACTTAATCCCTAAGTAGTAACTAAGTTCTCCTAGATTGGACATCTTGAACTCCTTAGATAGGCTGGATTTAGTCTCTTCCAATGTTTCTAGGTTATTGGCGGCTATAATAAGATCATCCACATAT
Source organism: Basidiobolus meristosporus CBS 931.73 (assembly GCA_002104905.1). NCBI lineage: Eukaryota > Fungi > Basidiobolomycota > Basidiobolomycetes > Basidiobolales > Basidiobolaceae > Basidiobolus > Basidiobolus meristosporus. The sequence goes on along the minus strand of MCFE01000041.1, from coordinate 71,252 downwards.
AGAGCTTATAGAACTGGATTTGCTCTATCTGGCTTATAGTATATACTATAGTAAGCATTACTCCTTTTGAAACTCAAAGATTCCAAATAAGAATCTATCTTGCAATTCCAGGCTCTTGGTGATTGTTTGAGACCATATAGTGACTTTTTAAGCTTGCAGACCAAATGGGGGTTATCTTGGTCAACAAAACCATCAGGCTGGTCCATATACACGTCCTCATCAAGTTCTCCATTCAAAAATGCAGTTTTTACATCCATTTGATGAATAAAAAACTTATATTTGGCTGCAATAGCCAATATTAATCTGATGGAATTAAACTTGGCTACCGGTGCAAAGGTCTCAGTATAGTCAAGTCCTTTTGTTTGAGAGTATCCTTTGGCTACAAGTCTTGCTTTGTATCTTTCAATTGTACCATCAGCCTTGTATTTTGTCTTGAAGACCCATCTGCATCCAATTGATTTTCGGTTGATTGGTAATTTGACTAAGTCCCAAGTTTGATTTTCCATCAGGGCCTGATATTCCTCAGTCATTGCAGATCTCCAAAACTTCGTCTGGGGGCTATTTAGGGCCTCTTTTACAGTCTGGGGTTCATCAACATGGACTGAATAGGCATAGGCTAAGTTTGTACCCTCATTGATATAGTAATTTGGGCTATTTCTTGTCCGATTGGATCTCCGGGCATTTGATACTGGAATGATCACTTCTGGGATATTCCTGGGCACTGATTCTGGCTGAACCACGGTTGTAGAGTCCTCTGGAGTGAAAAAATTTTCATTGTTTTGCTCTGATTCAATCCTGACAATTGGTGGACTTGAGATCAAATTTTCGTCATCATCTGATGTCATTTTTTGTGAAAATTTTGAATTTTCATCAAACAACACATCCCTGGACTTGATCAGCTTCTTTGCTTTGGTATTGTAGAGTCTGTATGCCTTACTCTCATTGCAGTAGCCCAAAAATATGCATTTTACACTTTTTGGCTCAAATTTTGACTGATTTCCAGCCAGTTTTTTGGCATATGCTGTACACCCAAATATTCTTAGATGTTCTGCACTTGGTCTGTATCCATACCATGCTTCAAATGGAGTAGAATCACAAAGTATTCTGTTATAACTCCTATTTTTAAGATATACAGCAGTGGCAACTGATTCCGCCCAAAAATCATAGGATAATTTTTGATCATGGATCATAGATCTTGCCATATCAATTATTGATCTGTTAGCTCGTTCTGCTACTCCATTTTGCTGTGGGGAGTATGGTACAGTAGTCTCTTGCTTTATCCCATGAATTTTGCAGAAGTGGATGAAGAGTTTTGAGGTATATTCTCCACCATTGTCAGAGCGTATTTTCTTGATTTTTTCACCAGTTTCTCTCTCCACCATGGCTTTGAACTCCCTGAGCTTAGACAGAGCTTCTTCCTTTCTCTCCATGAAGTAGACCCATGTGTATCTTGTATAATCATCAATAAAAGTGATTAAATACTTCATCCCGCCTAAGGATAAATTTTGCATAGGTCCACACAGATCTGAGTGAATTAGATCTAATTTTTTCTTAGTTTTGATTAACCCAGAGCTCTTGAACAGTTGTCTGGCTTGTTTCCCATATATGCAGGCTTCACAGTGCTCCAAAATAGCTGGGGGATCAATTTTCACTCCAGAAATTAGCTGATCTTTGATCATTTTACGCAAATAATCAAAATTGATGTGTCCAAATCTCCTGTGCCAAAGCATTGGTGTTTCTTCATTTAAGTTACTTATATTGGCTTCCAGATATGATGGAATATAAGTCAACTTGTATAGGTTCTGATCTCTGATGCCCAAAGCAATATGGGCACCATTTTGATCAGTGATCCTGCATCCAGAATTGTCAAAACTGAAACTGAGTCCTTCTGCTGTGGCCTTGCTTACAGAGAGTAGGTTCTTGGCTATTTCTGGTACATAGAGTACTTCTTTAAAGGTCAGTGTATGGCTTCCTTCACTGCTTCTAAGGTTTACTTGGATAGTTCCTTCTCCCACTGCATCAAGTGTTCTATCGTCACCCATGAAAACCTTCTTAATTGGAATTTCTTGATATTGGGTAAAAAGTTCTTTTTGGTGTGTAAAGTGCTGAGAAGCTCCAGAGTCAATATACCACGTCTGAGAATCCTTGTTTGTGGTCATATTTAGTGCAGATATGAATAGTCTATCTTCAGTTGTTACAGCATTTCCATATTCAGGCTTCTTTTGCTGATAATCTCTCTTTTTGAAACACCGGTCTGATGTGTGTCCTTTCCTTTTGCAGTAGTTGCAAAATAGGTTGCTGTTGCCTTTGTAGGGTCTTGGGTACCTCCTTTGTTGGTTATCATTACTTATTAAAGCATTTTCTTCTTCCTTCTTATTGGCGCTTGATTTTCTTAATTCTTCATCCAGGAGCCTTCCATATACGTAATTTAAGGTCAAATCTTCAGTTCTGGACTCTAGGGCTGATACAAGGCCCTGAAACTCGTCTGTCAGGCTATTCAGGATGGTAACTATCACATCCTCATCAGTAGTTGGTACGCCCACAGATTCCATCTCATCTACCAGCAGGGTAATTCTGTTAATTAGATTTTTCATTTCTTCTCCTGGCAGCATCTTTGTAGTAAAGAATTTTCTTCTCAGATACATTTTCTTGGCAGCTGAACATGACTGGTAGGTGTCTTCTAATGCTTTCCAGGCATTCTTTGCCGTTTTTGCTCTTGAACATTGAATTATCAATTTGTCCTTGACATTAAGGCAAATGCAGTTAAAGGCACTTTGTTCTTTCTTCTGGTACTTTAAGGCTTCCTCTCCCACGTTTTTAGGAGGGCATTCTTCTCCCATGACAATATCCCAAAGGCCTCTTTCTTGCAGCAGCATCTTCATCTTCACCTTCCACACTTGGTAGTTAGATCCATCCAACTTTTCAGCAGAGGGAAAAATTCCAGTAATAGCAGTAGTAGACATTGCAGAGAGTGACAGCTCGGGGCTCATAACCTGTTGTAAGAGTCTTGGAGATATTGGAAGTGATTGGGAGAACAAGTAGATTATGTGGTTTTCACTTAATGATTTATTGAATGTAAAAGTAGTATTTATACTTTTACATGGTCTTGGCATTACAAACACGTAGAATAGGTTAAGGAAGGTCCCAAGAACATGTGTGCAACGTTTGGGGCTGTTTGGACAACTTTGAGAATTTTCATGTTCTGGGTACCTGGTATTTTGGTGAAAATATTCTAAGTAAATCCCGACAAGGAATTTGGTCAGTATTCTCTAGGATTTGAAGATGATGATCTAAGTGACTAAGTTAGGTGAATATTTAGGTGGAAAATACAAATTTTTACAACAATTAATGCATTTTTTTCTTCCTTCTTATTAGCGCTTGATTTTCTTAATTCTTCATCCAGGAGCCTTCCATATACGTAATTTAAGGTCAAATCTTCAGTTCTGGACTCTAGGGCTGATACAAGGCCCTGAAACCTGTCTGTCAGGCAATTCAGGATGGTAACTATCACATCCTCATCAGTAGCTGGTACACTCACAGATTCCATCTCATCTACCAGCAGGGTAATTCTGTTGATTAGATTTTTCATTTCTTCTACTGGCAGCATCTTTGTAGTAAAGCGTTTTTGTCTCAGATACATCTTCTTGGCAGCTGAACATGACTGCTAGGTGTCTTCTAATACTTTCCAGGCATTCTTTGCCGTTTTTGCTCTTGAGAATTGAATTAGCAATTTGTCCTTGACATTAAGGCAAATGCAGTTAACAGCACTTTGTTCTCTCTTCTGGTACTTTAAGGCTTCCTCTTCCACATTTTTAGGAGGGCATTCTTCTCCCATGACAATATCCTAAAGGCCTCTTTCTTGTAGCAGCATCTTCATCTTCACCGTCCACACTTGGTAGTTAGATCCATCCAACTTTTCAGCAGAGGGAAAAATTCCAGTGATAGCAGTAGCAGACATTGCAGAGAGTGACAGCTTGGGGCTCATAACCTGTTGTAAGAGTCTTGAAGATATTGGAAGTGATTGGGAGAACAAGTAGATTATGTGGTTTTCACTTAATGATTTATTGAGTGTAAAAGTAGTATTTATACTTTTACCTGGTCTTGGCATTACAAGCTTGTAGAATAGGTTAAGGAAGGTCCCAAGAACATGTGTGCAAAGTTTGGGGCTGTTTGGACAACTTTGAGAATTTTCATGTTCTGGGTACCTGGTATTTTGGTGAAAATATTCTAAGTAAATCCCAACAAGGAATTTGGTCAGTATTCTCTAGGATTTGAAGGTAATGATCTAAGTGACTAAGTTAGGTGAATATTTAGGTGGAAATACAAATTTTTACAACTGTCCTTTCCTTTTGTAGCAGTTGCAAAACAGGTTGCTGTTGCCTTTGTAGGGTCTTGGGTACCTTCTTAGTTGGTTATCATTGTTTATAAAAGTATTTTCTTCTTCCTTCTTATTGGTGCTTGATTTTCTTAATTCTTCATCCAGGAGCCTTCCATATAAATAATTTAAGGTCAAATTTTCAGTTCTGGACTCTAGGGCTGATACAAGGCCCTGATACTTGTCTGTCAGGCTACTCACAATTGTAACCAGCACATACTCATCAGTAGTTGGTACACCCACAGATTCCATTTCATCTACCAGCAGGGTAGTCATGTTAATTAGATTTTTCATTTGTTCTCCTGGCTGCATCTTTGTAGTAAAGAGTTTTTGTCTCAGATACACTTTTGTAGCAGCTGAACATGACTGGTAGGTGTCTTCTAATGCCTTCCTGGCATTCTTTGCTGTTTTTGCTCTTTAGCATTGAATTAGCAATTTGTCCTTGACATTAAGGCAAATGCAGTTAGAGGGACTTTGTTCTTTCTTCTGGTACCTTAAGGCTTCCTCTTTCACATTTTAGAAGAGCATTCTTCTCTCATGACAATATCCTAAAGGCCTCTTTCTTGTAGCAGCATCTTCATCTTCACCTTCCACACTTGGTGGTTAGATCCATCCAACTTTTCAGCAGAGGGAAAAATTCCAGTAATAGCAGTGGTAGACATTGCAGAGAGTGACAGCTTGGGGCTCATAACCTGTTGTAAGAGTCTTGGAGATATTGGAAGTGATTGGGAGAACAAGTAGATTATGTGGTTTTCACTTAATGATTTATTGAATGTAAAAGTAGTATTTTTACTTTTACCTGGTCTTGGCATTACAATCACGTAGAATAGGTTAAGGAAGGTCCCAAGAGCATGTGTGCAAAGATTGGGGCTGTTTGGACAACTTTGTGAATTCTCATGTTCTGGTTACCTGGTATTTTGGTGAAAATATTTGAAGTAAATCCCAACAAGGATTTTGGTCAGTATTCTCTGAGATCTGAAGGTGATCTAAGTGACTAAGTTAGGTGAATACTTAGGTGGAATTACAAATCTTTACAACACAATCTAGCACAACTCATTTACTACTTATGGATAAAGTTCTCCATAGAGAGAAATACCCAGACTATCACCCTAAGCCAATCCAAGTATATTCAAGATATACTAAAGAAGTACCAAATGGAAGACTGTAAACCAACAGCTACCCCAATGGAGACAAACCTTAACTTGGTCAAAACTCCACCAAATCAAGAGAGCTTGGTGCCATCTGAAAGCCCTGACTTTCCTTATCAATCTATGATTGGCAGCCTGATGTATGTCATGCTTGAAACATGTCCAGATATCTAGTATTCAGTGGGAGCTGTCAGCCAGCATAATCAGAACTATGAATCTGATCATATTGCTGCAATAAAGCGGATTTTTAGATACCTAAAAGAAACTGCTGATATCTGCTTAAGATACACTAATAAGGATTCAGAACTGGATCTTGTGAGATACTCTGATGCTGATTGGGGATGAAATTTGGAAGACAGAAGATCCACCACAGGATAAACCTTTCTTTACTCTAAAGGAGCAATTTGATGGAATTCAAGAAAGCAACCAACCATTGCACTTTCTACCACAGAGGCAGAGTTTATGGCAGTCTGTGAAGCTACAAAAGAAGCAATGCAGTTACAGAAGCTTTTTAAAGATTTAGGCTTATGTCAAAAAACACCCATTACTTTATTTCAACATAATCAAGGATGTATATGATTTGGTAGAAATTCAACTTTTCATGCTAGAACTAAGCACATAGATATTAGACATCTTTTCATACATGAAGCTATATAAATAACTTAGTTAACTTAGCTTACTGTCCTACAGATGAAACAATTGCAGACATATTTATCAAACCATTAGCTAGAGACATGATTGAATATCTTAGGTCAAAATTAGGGCTAGTCAGTATGAACATTTAGTTGAGTGGGAGTGTTGTAAGAACTTGTAACTCCACCTAAATATTCACCCAACTTAGTCACTTAGATCACCTTCAGATCTCAGAGAATACTGACCAAATTCCTTGTTGGGATTTACTTGGAATATTTTCACCAAAATACCAGGTAACCAGAACATGAAAATTCTCAAAGTTGTCCAAACAGCCCCAAACTTTGCACACATGTTCTTGGGACCTTCCTTAACCTATTCTACGTGATTGTAATGCCAAGACCAGGTAAAAGTAAAAATACTACTTTTACATTCAATAAATCATTAAGTGAAAACCACATAATCTACTTCAGTGAGTACTGAAATATAACTAGGGAACTTATGAGTAATATAGCATTATGAGAGAAAACTGTTGTTAGCTGCAAATCTCAATACTTTCAAGAGCCTCCCTAATGCATTAAATTAGCAAACTTCATGCAGAAATAGCAATATCCCACATACAAACTGTCAGGTTCATAATCCTAAACCTAGCAATTAGTAAAGTAGAATCAATTTTCAACACAATACCTGACAGTGTAGCTACTGTTAACAACTAGGGAAAAATCCAGAATATACTTAGAGTGGTTTATACCCAAGAACTTCAGAGAACGGCCCACACAGCCGCGGATCCGCCACTAAATGAACCTTGGCTGAACTTCGGGATATAATATGCCAAGCATAACCCAATTACCGACGTAGTGCAATCGTAGTCTTGGCCCACAAAGCAGGTGCATTGATTGGTGGCTGAGAGAGGCTGGATGGGATTCCCAAATTTGACCAGAGATGGATCTGCTTCCCCAATGACGTCGAAATCATCATCGTCCATCGCGTCCAACAATGAATTCCTATACAAGTAGTTGACGGTTGATTCTGGTTGCTTGATTTTGTGTATCGAGAATTCGCTAGTTACCTCCTATTGTTGCCTACCAATCCAGCCATAACCACACGTCCTTCGACCTGTTTACCATTCAAGTAAGCTACCTGTCCTGCATGCCCAGTTGGAAATACGTCACTCACCCACATTGCCCCAGCTACTATTACGTGCTACTCTCTGGAGAACTGATTAACAAAGAGCTTCTCATGGACGCTACATTAATCAACATTGTGAACAAGCTTCAGGACGCCTTCACCACCGTTGGTGTCCAAAACCCTGTGGATTTACCTCAGATCACTGTTATCGGAAGGTACCCTATGGAAGAGACCCCCTGCTTGGGACGATTACTCATTTCTTTGCAGTCAGAGTAGTGGAAAGAGCTCCGTCCTGGAGAATATCGTGGGCAGAGACTTTCTGCCTAGAGGCTCAGGCATTGTCACTAGAAGGCCTCTGGTTAGTGGGCCCCATCTCAGCAAGGAATCGCCAACCCCGCCTAACGTTGTATGCATCACGCTCCTGTAGGTTCTTCAGCTTATTAATAGGCCAGCCATCAAGACAAACTTGAGTGAGGAAAAAAGCCAAGGTAGATGTGGGAGCGCCCTGAATTGATGGATACACGGCTGTAACCAGTCCTTTTTGTAGGAAACGACGAGGTCAAAGACGAATGGGGAGAGTTTCTTCATTTACCCGGTGAGAAGTTCTACGACTTCAATAAAATCCGGGAGGAGATTGTCAAAGACACCGAGCTGAAGACGGGAAATAACGCAGGTAACATCTTCATTACCCAGCACCTTGGAAGTCCGGTTGACCGTCGTACGTGTAGGAATCTCCGCACAGCCCATCAACCTCCGCATTTACTCCCCCCACGTGCTTACCTTGACTCTGGTCGATCTGCCTGGCCTGACGAAGGTATGATGGCCGATCTCTAGCGTCGCATGGCAGGCTAACAGGTTTGCGCACCAGGTACCGGTAGGGGACCAACCCAAGGACATCGAAATTCAAATCATCGACATGATCTTGAAGTACATCTCAAAACCAAATGCAATCATACTGGCAGTCACCGCCGCTAACACCGACATCGCCAACTCCGATGGTCTGAAGCTTGCCCGAGGCGTAGACCCGGATGGTACGATAAACAGTAATCCCTGGCTAGCCATACGTGACTAACTCTGATCAACGTAGGATTGAGAACGATAGGAGTGTTAACCAAGATCGATCTAATGTATTTCTCCCTTTCCACTCGACCAAGCCAATCGGCAAGAAATTGACGTGTTCTATGTTCTAGGGACAAGGGAACCGATGTAATGGAGATTCTAGCCGGGCGAATCATCCCTCTGAAACTTGGTAGGAACTCCAACAGCATAGACCTCTCTTCTACCATATTAAGTTTATTGCTCGCTTAAGGATACATCCCTGTCATCAATCGCAGCCAGAAAGATATCGAGCTGAATACACCGATCACTTCCGCCTTGAAGCACGAAGCACAGTTCTTTGAAAATCACGAGTCGTATGGCAACAAGGCCCAATACTGTGGGACACCCTTCCTCGCCAAGAGGTTGAACACGGTGAGCAATTCTTTGGTTTGTCGCGTCGAAGTGCTTACCCACCAACCACCCCATCTCAGATCCTGCTACAACACATCCGGGCTACTCTCCCAAACATCAAAATCAAGATCCAGTCGATTCTCGCGAGATATCAAGCCGAACTCGCGCAGCTGGGTGACCCGATTGACGATAATGGCGAACAGGTTGGATCGTTTGGTTATCTCACGCTGCTCCGACGATTAATGGAATCTTCGGTAGGCAAATGCGGTATTGAGCATCATTACGGAGTTCTGTAATGAGTATCGAACCGTCATTGATGGTAAATCAGAGGACCTTCCAACCAACGAGCTGAGTGGTGGGGCAAGAATCAGCTATGTGTTCCACGAAATCTTTTCCAACAGCATCAAGGCGCTCGACCCATTCGACCAGATCAAAGACGTCGACATCCGAACTATTCTCTACAACTCCTCAGTAAGTTGCCTGGCCGTTGTTCCACTCATCAGACCAGTTGGTAAGACCTCGCTTTAGGGATCCACTCCTTCGCTCTTTGTGGGAACCACTGCGTTCGAAGTGATCGTCAAACAGCAGATAAAACGGCTCGAAGACCCTAGCCTCAGATGCGTTGCCTTGGCCAACGATGAGCTTGTTCGTATCCTGACCACTTTGTTACAAAAGCAGCAATTCAAGCGCTTCCCAGACCTCAAAGAGAAATTCTACTCTGTGGTTACTACGTTCTACAAGAGGGCCATCATCCCCACCAACAAGCTTGTTCAGGATTTGATCGCGTGAGTTTTTGACTACAACCAGTACCACCTCTAACCTCTACTGATGTTGCATTCAAGTGCGGAGTCTTGCTACATCAACACCGTCCACCCAGACTTCTTGAATGGGCACCAGGTTGGCACAAATTACATTCTACCGAACCCGTTCACACTAATCAACAATTGTCATGAAGGCAATGGCAATCATTCATGAGCGTCTCAACGCAACAAAAGCGTCGCCCACGCTGACCGAGGGTAAGAAAGGTGTGAGCAGCAGCGCGAATTCCCCTCTCCCCAATGCAGAGGAAACCACCGGTGCTGGCTTCTTTGGCAACATCTTCTCAAGCAAAAAGAAGAGGCACACAACCATGGAATCGGTCAGTAGATCCTCACCGGCCCACCCTTAGCCTATCTATTTATCACGCCTTCTCCTTAGCCTCCTCCCTCGCTCAAAGCCTCGGGCTCCGTATCCGAAAGAGAATCAATCGAGACGGAGGTTATCAGTAAGAAAGGCCATATGGATTGTAGGTATGCGTAAACTGATGGCATCCCTTATGTAGAGCTTCTGATTCAGTCGTACTTTGACATTGTCAAGAAGACTATCGTTGATATGGTCCCTAAGGCCATTGTGCACAACTTGATCAACAAATCGAAGGAAGAGCTCCAAAAGGAACTGTTGGCCGAACTGTATAGGAGCGAGGTCCTCGAGAGCCTGCTACAAGAAAGCGATGTCACTGTGCAACGAAGAATGGAATGCCAGAAGATGATCAAGGTAAGAGGACATCGCACTCCTCATGATCGAACACATGCATAACGAGTTATCTATAGGCTCTTCAGAAAGCCGACGAGATTGTAGCGTCCGTATGAACCACCAACCTATACAGATATCGCATTTTTTTGTGGTTTACTTTGTGATCAGCCGAAATAAATTTATTACTGCCCTTAAGCTTGAATCTTTCTGGCCATACTCGCAACCAGCCCCTGAGTATAACGAAGGATCTGAGAAATATGGTCTCGATTTCTAAGTAAGCCCAATGCCAGAGCAGCAGCAGTGCCACAAATCAGGGCTGAGCTAGCTATGGTGAGCATTTTCCCTTGGTACCTCCATCTTTGAATTGCTTCGGAGTAACGTATATGCGGGCTAAAGCTCACCATTGTATAGAGGGGGATCACTTTCAAAGGAAACAGTCCATGGAGAAACGATTCGACCTTCTTTCTTAGCAGGTATCCGTAGTTGACGACCGATGAGCGCATCTCGATGTAGTTGTACATGGCAAGATCGATGATGGCAACACAATCAGGGTGCCGGTAGTTGCTATAGTGGCTTAGCGCTTTCTCCATCGCCTCCTCGGTGAAATGCGAGCCGATGGAATGCTCGTTCAAAATGTTGTTTAACACGCGAACGTCCTCAAATCCACAATTCATTCCCTGGCCATAGAAAGGGACCATGGAATGAGCCGCATCACCTATGATCAGTCCCTTGCCTTTGTAATGGTATGGGGCACACTATCCCCTCGGAACAGTCAGTAAATATAGCACGTGGTAGCATTGCAATGTTTGGAGCGGGATTCTCCCTGATTACCTTAACGCACATGAGCGAGCCTTTAGGATTCGCAAAGTAGTCCTTCTTCAGGAGCTCTTCCCCAATCAGAGGAATGGAATCGGGGAAGTTTTCCTTGAAAAAGGAAAGCAAGTCCTCCTCGGTTTTGATTGAGGCGAACTTTTCCGAAGGCATGAAAAGAGTTGCCGTGAAAGTTTTGTCCTTGGATGGCCATTAATAACGATGCGTGCATAGAGTCAGCAAGCATGGTGCACTCACTGGGTTAGGGAGAGCGATCATCATAAAGCTGTGCTTTGGCCAGATATGCAAGTGGTTGGGGTCCATGGCAAAGCTTAATTCTCCGTCAGCGTCAACAGTGGGAGGGATGGTTAATTCGCAGTATTCGTGCTCGATGTATTCCTGGTTGTAATTCATACTACGAGTAGATGAATCGAGCTGTTGGTTGCACGATGGTTCGGTTGAATGTCACTTACCGCACTTTGCGCATGAGCTGCTTTCGTACAGTAGAATAGGCTCCGTCAGCCCCAACAATAAAATCCACATGCCACTGTTTGTCACTATGCCTGGTATTATATTACTAGAACCCGAGTAAGTATATGAATGAAGCCAACCTTTCTACAAACTCTAAGTTTCCAGAGTCCATATCGCACTTCTGGAGGGAATGATTGAAGCATATCTCGACGTTGGGCATCTTCTCCGCAGCGTTGAGCAAGGAATTGTTTAGGCGGGAGCGTTCTACAGAATTAATACACTGGGCAGGAGAGTGAGCATATTTAAAGCACATAGCAATAGGCCAGCCGCTCTATACCTCTCCGTTAATACTGTAGGCCTGGCTTGTTTGTGCTCCGTCGAGAGAATGAATCATTCTCCCCTTCATAGGTATTGCGTACGAGAGGATTTCTTTCTCAATGCCAATTTTCAGGCACTCTAAACTGAGGATGCCACGCGCAGAGAGAGCCAGGTTGATGGAACGGCTTTCTTGCTTGTCGGCATTTTCTGCCACACGAGGATCTACGGAGCTTACGAATTCAGAAAACAGGGCAAACAACAGTACGTCTTCAGATATGGACATACCTGAGCGCTTATCGAAGAGGTAGACCTTCCATCCTCTTTTCGCAAAATATATAGACGCCAGAGAACCAACTAGGCCGGCACCAATAACGGCAACATGCCTTGGTGAGTCCAGAGTGTCAGTAGACATGTTCGGGAAGCTTAAATGAAACGTAGAGGTAGACAAAATTTATAGAGGACTTCGGGATTAGCGATTTCTATATCAAGCCGCTCGCATCTCGGGTGGATGGCTAATTTCCTAAATGGCATAATATCGTAATTCCTCCAAGTCCCTCTGATTTCCTAGATATACCTGGAAACCAGTTGAACTTAGATCAACTAGTATCGCTGCTCCTAATCCCATGCCCCATGAATGTGTGGAAGATCGAAATAATATGCAAAACCATAGTTCATAACATAGAGCCTGATAATGTGCGATTGATCCCATCTTGAGGCTTCGACATTGTAACGCATTGTATTATATTTGATAGGCTCGATTGCTGGAAATTCGATTTTAGGACTCTCGATAAGCACATAGTTCTGAGCGCACTATCAAAACAACCTTGCTTGACAGTGCTATTATCTTTTGAAGGGTCGAAAGATGACGGAAGTCAATTTTAATGGTGCCAGGTATGTTTAGCCACTGCTTATGGCTATGATATCGATGCGACTCTGACTTCTGACGCGTACTTTACAGCAAAGAAAATGGATCATCGGAAAATGTACAGGGTACCCCGTTTCGTTTGCACTTCAACTAAATCCTTGATGCTGAGCTTGTTCAATAGAAGCGATCTCCAATCTAAAGATTAATCCGTACCAGCAAACTTATTTGCTACCTGAATGGAAAGACATCACCGATTTTCTTGATGAAGCAACTAATGGTTACAATTCAGTTTGGTTTTTTGGTTCATAATCTTCAACTCATGCTTGCATAATGTCCCTTCAAGATTTCGACGTTGGTCAGTTGGTTCACTTGGAGAGCTTTGGACTTTATGATTCAATGGCTGCAATTGAGGTACTCTCACTAGTCACTCCAATTGCCCTGCACATTCACTCACACCTTCCTTCCTTCCTTAGATTATGGACCCGAAAATGGACACAGGTATGCATGTAGAGGGACAGGACGCAAGCAAAGGCTTTGACGCCTCTTCTCCTCTGTCGGCCTCGCAAATACTTGGAGTAATGGACAAGCTGTGCTCGTGTGAGGTTGGTTTGATATAATGGTGGATCATGTTATAAAGGATTTTCCTGACGAATATAAATTTTACAGCTAGCATGGCACTCTGGCCATTCCCTCTCGCAGACAATGTTCACGTGCTTGTATGTCCACAACGTGTTCAAGATTCCTCAAGTTAAAGGAGTCAGTGAGAGTGACAACAATCTAGTTTCCCTGGTCCTTAAAGCATACGTCTTGGGAGCAATCAAATGCTGCCAGCTGGTGTGGCAAGAAATGATCAAGGGAAATGTTTATGAAGTATGTTGCTAGCCAATGTATGTCCTGCTGCGCATTTATCATGACAGTTCTAGTTTCAATCGAAAAGGAGGAAGATTTCACAACAAACAAGTATGGACTGAGTTTCTACGAAGATTTTACTGATTCAGAGACATTGAATCTCTTGGAAGACTCCGAAGAATGGCTTATGAAAATCATCAAGACTGCCAATGAAGGTAGAATAACATTGCTTGTGTATTTCTTGACCAATCATTAATATATTCGACAGATGAAGAGATCCGATTCAAAGATGGCTATATTACTGATGGTTCTCACGCAAAAGCACTGTTGTCCAGAATTCAACTACGAAAAGTAAGCGCCGTGCGCCACTTGGAAATCTGGACCTAGCTCTAACGGACCCTTTTTCAGAGATATCTACTTGGACTGATATACATCTCTGGGATGCAGTTTTCCGAATCCCAGAAAGAGTTCGATCTTGCCAAATCTTTACTTGATGGCCCTGGCCCTGGCACAGTGAAATCCACATTAGACCTGGCCGAAGACGTCGCGGATGGTTGTTGACACGAAGCATAGATACTTTCCCCTCCCAAGTTCTAACTCCAGTTTAAAGCATTCGACCCTCTTATCAATAGAAAATTGGCCGCACAGGCTCCACCTCGCCCAATCGCTTTATTGTCAGTAACTGAGGTTGCAATCCATCATATGGCACTGCTGCGCTTCAGAGCTGTATCTTACTAATAATTCGTTTGAATATAGGCATATGACAACCTATCAGCACTTTGTGGTCGATTGTCCAAGATATCAACCATTACAGAATGCAACTCTGTAGAAACTCTGATTGTAGGGATTTTGTGCTGCCCAGTCACGCCACTTCGATGCACTAACCTGGTCATTTTTAGAATTTCTTCTTTTATTACTCTCAAGCTCAACCTCAGGCCTGTGCTGTATCAAGATCATATATACAGGTATTAAGGCATAATTGAACTTGTTTATGGCTCCTGGGTATTAACTGAATCCACACATAGTCGGCCTTGTATTCTGACCACCGCATCCTCGGAAGGCTCCCGGTTTTTTACTTTATTCGGGACTCTATTATTGAGAGTGTACGCCCTCCCCTTCAGGTCGTCGAGCTTCCGTTAGGAGACAACAAACACAAGGAGTTGTACTCGCTTGTTACTGGCTTTATCACTAGAGCGGCCAAGGTAACCGTTCGTGACTTTCTGATAATTTCCGCTCTCGTTACTTACTATCGGATAGCCTTTTATCGATACATTCAAAGTATACTGCCAAAATCGCTCCCGTCAAAGACGAGTTATGTGCAAATTGCTTCGCGAATGGGAGATCCTACAAGAAGAGGTACTCAGTTATCGCTTCAGCAATGATAAATAGATGACCCAATGCTAGTTGCTAATGTGTATTATACAGGCGGAACATATTGATGAGCAGTTCCACGCTATTTTCAAATACAGTGTAAGTGCAAAGCTGTTACCTTGCCTCACCTTGCCTCATGATTTACCTGTTTCTTCGTAGGCGGCGTCGCTCCCGTTCTTCTACTCTTCCTGGGTTTACCATCGCAAATTAAGCATGATGATTCAAACTGCTCAACTAGGCTTTGACTTGGAGCTCTTCGCAGAATACGAATACCTAATGATGTTCTGGTAAGTCTAGTATTGTGTTCCGCATCATCTGCATCAAGCTTACCCCAGTATCTCAAGGCATCTTGATTATTTGTATGGCGCATATAGCCAACATTTGGAAAGAATAGTAAACATCACACTTACCTGTGCTCAAGGACAAGGTGAATATGGTGGAATTCAGCCAGCAGTCGGTCAATCATCTTACCATTCGTTATCAGAAAAAGCCATCCCTAGTCAGGGAAATCGCGACATTCCGGAATCTGCATCCCCGCTGGCAATACAGCGAATTCAAGTCACAGGTTTGAGGGAGATGACCAGAGGGATTTATTTGGTAAGATGCACATCTTCTCTCCACGTGATCAAACCGTACTTAAAATACATGCCAGATGATTGCCGCATTCAATCGAACCGGCCATATCAGATCTCCTTCGTTGAAATTCGATGATGAGCGAACTAGGTTTTGCCACCGTTTTCGAATGTACAATCACCTGGTATCTCCGACACCTCTTTCATACGATGACTATCAAGAAACTCTGCACCAAATTGAATCCATTTCGGTATGTTCTAGATCCATTTGTTGGAGATATTTGGGACCACGTTTTGATTTGGGCTTGCAGATCCATGATCTTTTGATTACCGCCCTTAGGAGCCTTCAAACTGCAAAATCAGTGATGGAAGGCATGCTCAAGTTTAACGAGACAGAAGTGTTTTCAGAATTATCTTATGCGGAGTTTACGGCAGTAAGTTCGTCTGTTAAACACTTTAGCGCCCAACACTATACTAACTTCAATCCTAGAATGCCAAAGCGGTTATTCGCGTGTGTATTGGCAACAGCCTCACTTTACAAACAGCCATCAAAGATCCTGAGGTGGCCTCCCTAAGTAAAAAGACCCCAAATCAGATCCGCAAACATATACCAACTAAAATCATCGGCTATGACTTTAAGTATCATCGCTCTTTCCCCGTTATCACCTTGAGATGAGCCTACTCTCATGTAACCCACTGTCACTCACCACCCGCCACCCATTCACCGCTTCAATTTTGTATGAGCTCTGATTGACTAGACCTGTAGTGCCGCATAAATATTGGCTTTCTTAAACACCAGACTTATAAAATATGCTCATCACCCCGAGCCTATATTTGGCTGTTTTCATCGCTATTACCATTTATGTTGGCTGAGGCTCGGATGATTAGCTTTTTAAGTAAAAAAGTTGGCGGATAATCATTACCAACCAATGAGTAGCATTTGGCAGAAAGAATGCCATTGATACATTGAGAAATCAAACCTGGGCTCCTCAAATCCCATATGCACCTCTCTTCAAGTTGGGTTATTTTGTCCAACGGGATCTTGGGAATTCGCTCATTAGTCAGATCGATCAAACTTTAACTGACTATAGTCACGTGGTTGAAATCCATCAAAACCATTCATCGTCCCCATCTCCATCTCACGATCACTTTCCCACAAAAAAAAAATAGAAACATCGAATTTCTTTTCGTCAAGTCTCTTCGTCTACACACAAGGAACTCGGTACTAGTTAGCCATTTGTGGACTAATACCTATTTGTCGTTTAAAAGTGTTTTCAGAACAGCGCAATGACAAACCAAACAGCAGATCTCACTCCCAAACTCTTGTTCCCAAACTTGAATGGCAACTTGAAGTTACCCTTACTTACCCAGTTTCCTGATACTCCCATCCCAACTGTCACCACACCTGCACATACTCCTTCTCCCCCCGCTACGCCAAATGTAATATCCTCAACCCGGACACACACTGCCAAAAATGTACCTGCGTTCCTGAATAAGCTATACAAGTAGGTGCCCCAATACATGGTACTATCATTATTACGCTGGTATTTATCAGTTTTTCTCTAGGATGGTGGACGATTCATCTACCAACGAGTTAATCCGTTGGTCGGACGATGGTGCTTCTTTTATCGGTAGGTGCTTTTCGAGAATCAGGAAGGCCCTTCAGTGGTTTCAAACCCAGATTGACTAACTTTGGTTTTTCCTGAAAATAAGTTACCAAGCATGAAGAGTTTGCGAAGGAAGTCTTGCCAAGATTTTTTAAACACAACAATTTTTCGAGCTTTGTTCGGCAGCTAAACATGTATGGGTTCCATAAGATCCCGCACTTACAGCAAGGTGTGCTACAGGCCGATGAGGGTGCCGAACATTGGGAGTTCAGTAATCCCCATTTCTTGAAAAATCAACCCGATTTGCTTTGTTTGGTTTCCAGAAAGCGTGGTCGTGAAGCCGATGATAAAGAAGGTGGAGCGTTGGATATGAATAATGTCATGAACGAAATTACTGCCATACGAAAGCATCAGTTTACTATCAGTGCCGATTTAAAAAACCTACAGAGAGAAAATCAACAGCTATGGCAAGAAACATTGGCATCACGGGAGCGGTACAACCGTCAACAGGAGACAATAGATAAGATCCTACGCTTCCTTGCCTCGGTATTTTCGTCGGATAAGAAGAGCAAAGAAATCATTCCTAGGAAGCGTCGGTTGCTACTGGGAAATACGGATACCTCGAAAGTGGATGATCTTCACGACAATGAGGACTATCAGGATTTGAATCTTGATTTCGACCCATCAACAATAGATTTACCTTCGGCTTTGAGTAGCCCAAGTTTTGGTATTTCCGTAATACAATAATCTCTGTTCGACTGTTTCACTAAGACTCTTTTTAGATCCATCATTATTCACTTCAAACACCCCACAATATGGCAATAGCCCTGACTGTACTGAACTTTTCAACAATATATCGCCCACTCCAACAGCTTCTATCACCACTCCTACCACACCCAAGTCAACTGATATCTTGGCATCAAAACCTCCGACAACTCCAGCTGTTAGCACATCTTCGTCCACATCGCAAACTGTCGCTACACAATTGCCCAATGTATTGTCATCTACAAGTAAGCCGGTGCCTTTCATTCCGAGCCCAACCCTTAATGCACAACCATGTGGACCCCTGGGCTCTAGCATGGTAAGCACCGATACGAACTCGAATCCACTTTCTCAGAAGACTCCGGTGGGTCAGCTCAGCTCAACTACCAAATCCCTTGCGACAATTACTTCGGAAATGGATGAACTCAACCAAAACATCGAATCACTCGCATCTTCGCTAGGGATCGACCCTCTGCTTGCTGGGGATCCGTTACTTGATATAGGAGATGTTGACATGGATGAATTCTTGAATAATTATTCAGATGTACTTGATCATAGCCAAGTGAATCACGAACAGCTCCTATCTATGATGAATCCTACTACCGATGCGGAAATCCTCAGTAATGTCCAAGGCTTAAACTCAAATTTCTAAGAGATCGACCGTCTCAAGCCAAGTCGATTTCTTTGTACTTTTTGTTCAGTGTTTCTAATTTCTTTATTTGTTTTCCCACATAACTGTACAGAAGCTAGGCTCATAAATAATCTCAACACCCGCCACCCTCCCCTGACCCTTCAACCTCTACCTCTTCTTTATACGTGTTTTCGTTTACAATCCAGTTTTTCCCCTATGAATTCGTAGTGTCGGTCGCTCGACGGATATCTTCGGTGATAGTTCATGTATGATTACTTGCTACTCCATCTCTCAACTCCGCATATGTCATCTACAAGCAAACTAGTAGTTTGTGTTCGACTATCGTTATGTGAAGATGCTTTAGATAAGCAGAGGGAACCAGAAAGTTCAAGAGACCTGTAAAAATCCAGAATCCTGGAGAATGATGAATAAACTCAATGCTCCATCCATGCAATCTTGTACGCGCCATATCCCCGCTCCTACGAAGAGCAACCAATCAAGTGCAGGTGGTGTTCTCCGTGAATGCTGCGGTCAACTCACAGGGTATAACCAGGCAACGTGCAACGATTGGAAGAGCAAGTGCTGGAAAAGGAAAGTATTTAAAAATGGCCCTGTGAATCGAGATGAAGATTGGACGAGAAGGAATAAGAAATTTTTTCACCTTGTGCAATTTCAGCGGTCACATCCGATCTCGGAAAAAATTCGGTTCATCAAAAGGGATTTGGTTTGGTACTGAAGCACTTCGCTTCTAACAACCCAAGGTACTCCCTCCTACTAGTCTAGCGTGGTTTGTTGGTAAGCGAGATGTCCAGACTCCTTTCTTCCCATATGACGCTACTGTCGTCGTATGCTCGTCAAAATGCATTGACGAGAATCCCCCTTTCCGGTCGGGCAGTATTCCGCTCAATTCTCAAACCGGTGACAAACATACGCTACAATCATGCGGCTGTTCAACGTGACCCGTTCTATGAGTTGCTCAGCTCCATTCCAACAAAGGCGACCACAAAGAAACCTGCTCCCGCTGAGTTCACAAGAAAAGCCGCCAAATCAAAGAGAGCTCAATCCTTCCGTATGGAGCGTGCCACTCTCCCCAAACCGTACCCTCAGAAGCCACAGCAAAAACAACAACTGCCACCGCCGCCGCCGCAGCAGCAGCCCTTCAGACACTCTGAAGCCCTCAAGAACAGTAAGTACGTGGACATCTTTCGGCACTTTGAGAAAGAGTTCCAAAATAGATACGGCATGCTGCCTCAAGTGAAGGTTCGCCTGAATGGCAACGCTTACCACGGAGTTCTGGACCCGAGAGGCAAACGTGCTCCTAGGAAGACAGTTCAAGGGAACGCCTCCACAATGGATGAGACTATCTTCATTGTGTACAACAAGTTTGCTAAGAATTGGGGCCTTAATCTCCAGAAGATGCATGAGGAGCTCGCGTTTCAAAAGCTCGATCCGTTGGCCCGTGAACGCCTGCTCAAGATCCGGGAGTTCCATAAGATACGCAAAGAAAAGGGAAAAGCCAACCTGGACATTCTTCAACGTTTTTGTTCTCTCTACCAATTGCCGGTTCCCAGCCCCACCTGCAGCATTGTTCGCTCGGCCGTTCGCAGCAAAGCAAAAGGAAAGGCCCGCAAATCGACTGGCGAATCTTGGGAGGGGAAGATACAAGTCACTCTGCCCCCGAAGGCAAATAACGGCAAGGAGGCTATTCTCTATGGCATTGGAAAAGCTGCTAGCAAGCGAGGCTCTATGAGCAAGGCCGTAGAAGATATTGCCGAGAAGATCTATCTTACGATACCACATAACGAGCAGCTCTTTATGTCCAAGCAAGAGCTATCCCTTATCCCAGTGGTGATGAACCTGAATCGTCCCAAGATTGCTCAGTTGGATAGCACTATTCAGTCGTTCAAGCAGCTCCAGCCATTTGTCAACAAGGCCCCACAACCTCGTCCGAAGTTGGATCCTTTCTCCAGAAAAGAGTTTATCCCACATCCACACCACATCCACAAAACCACCGTTCGCCCTCCTCCGCAAGGAGTTATCAAGTCCACACATCTTCCAGTGTATTCGCATTATACCGAGATCCTGAGGGCGATCAATGAAAACCAGGTTTCAATCATCTCGGGAGGTACTGGTACCGGAAAAACAACCCAGGTTCCTCAATACATTATCGCAGATTTCCTCAACAAACTGCGCGGATCCGCTGCCGTCCCCAATGTGGTAGTCACCCAACCCAGACGTATCGCTGCGGTGTCAGTCGCTCAGCGCGTAGCCGCGGAGAGAAACGAGACGATCGGGAAAAATTCTGCCGTAGGATACAACGTTCGTTTCGAAACCATGCCACCAACTGTGCCGGCCTCGGAAGGAAGGGTGACCTTTTGCACCACTGGCGTTCTCTTGCGTCGTTTGCAAGAAGATCGAAAGCTGGAAGGAATCACCCATATCCTCTTGGATGAAGTTCATGAGCGAGATATGAACACCGATTTTCTTCTCATGGTCCTTCGGGAGCTGCTGGAGGAGCGTCCGGACTTGAAGCTCGTTCTTATGAGTGCTACTGCCGAGATCAACCTGTTCCAAAACTACTTCCGGCATTACGGTAGCGTAGGAAAGCTGAATCTTCCACAGGTGATCGAGATTCCGGGTAGAACCTTCCCTATCAAGGAGCACTATCTCAACGACTATTACGAGAGCCTGAGCCAATACAACTACCCACTCATGAATTCTCGTGAAACCAAGAACTACATCTCCAACGAGTTGAGGGGACGTTCATATGATGACTGTGAGTTGCCCTTGGATTTGGTGGAGACATTGATTTCCCACATTTCGCTCACGAAGGGTCCAGGCGCAGTCTTGTGCTTCCTACCTGGCTGGGAAGAGATGTCGAAACTTCAACGGCACATGCTGGAGCGGGATATCATGAAAGTGGGCTACAGGGACAAGTCGAAATTCAAGATCATCTGTCTTCATTCATCAATTCCCATCGCCATGCAGCAGGAGGCTTTCAAAAAGGTTCCACCTGGTGTACGTAAAATCGTGTTGGCCACGAACATTGCCGAGACCAGTGTGACCATCGATGACATCGTGTACGTGGTCGACACTGCCAAGGTGAAGGAAAAGGTGTTTGATCCTAGCCGTAGGATCACCAGTCTCTCGCCCATCTTCACCTCTCAGGCTAATATCCGACAAAGAACTGGCCGAGCCGGCCGTTGTCAGCCAGGACAGTATTTCTCGTTGATCACTAGAAATCACAAGTTCGCGTTACCTCGGGCTCAAGTACCCGAATTGCTGCGCTCCGATCTTCGCTCCATTTGCTTGCACATTCGAGCCATGGGCTTCAGCGGACCATTGGGGGCAATCCTTGCCAAGGCGCCAAATCCACCAAGACATCAAAGCATTCAAATGGCCATTGATAATCTGAAATCCCTTGATGCGCTGAATGATGAGCAGAACCTCACTCCACTTGGCTCAGTGCTGGCTTCATTGCCGATTGATCCTGGCTTTGGCAAAATGGTTGTGCTCGGATGCATCTTCAAATGCCTGGACCCCATCCTCACTGTAGCTGCGGCCTTGGGAAGCAAGGACGTGTTCACCGCGCCACCCGATCTCCGAGACAAATTGAAGCGGGTAAGACGCAAGTGGGCCCAGGGGTCCGAATGCGACGCCCTAACCACAGTGAATGTGGTTCGAGAGTGGGAAAAAGTCCGGCACGACAAGCATGAAGAGAACGATTTCTGCGAGCGGAACTATATCCATCGTATTGGGATTCGAACCATTTTCAAGACCAAGCTCCAATTGAAGGACATCCTGCAGAAAGCTGGCTTTATGGCGCACACAGCAGACACACTAGATGAAGATCTTTTACGGGAGCGTCTTGTAGGTGGCCCAGCGATGAACATCAACTCGAACAATCAAGGATTGATCCGTGCATTACTGACCGCTGGTATGTACCCTAATATCGCTGAGTCAATGTTCGGCGAGAAGAACAGGATGAAGACCAAGACAGACAAGACCGCATTAATGCATCCATCATCAGTCAATTACCTACGAAAGGTTGACGAGGAGCCCGAAAATAGCCCCGTCGAAGCAGCCTCTACCGCCGATACCGAAGCAGCGGCAGCAGTGCTTTACGAGGGCCAGCAGGTTGAACTGAAGGATATCTTCTCTGATGCACCCCTACCCGCCGTCAACAAGCCAGATGTACTCGACAATGAAACCAATGAACCAGTTGCGGAAGAGGAGTTTACGCCTAGCGAGTCGAAATACTTCGCTTTTCATGAGCGCTTCATGACGGAGACATTATTCCTTCGCGGTACCACCAAGATTGACCCACTTTCCCTGATACTGTTTGGCAAGCTCGACGATAGTAACACGATCATCGCAACCGATCGCGACCCCGATCATGCCGTGAACTTGAGCAACAGTACGCAAACGACGGAGCCGCAAGAGAAGCCCAGGCTCCCACCATCCACTTCGTTTGTCATCGACGAGTGGATTCGACTGGGAGTGAATGAGCCTGAGGAGAAAAGGGTTCTTGAAGAGACCCGTGCATGGTTGGACAGATATCTCAGTTACGTGTATTCTCTTCCACCCAGGTATCGTTACCAATTCCTCTCGTCGGGCGGGGAGTTGGCCGTAGAGTCCGAATCGAAGGAAATGGGGAATCGATTCATTCACGACATCTCGGAGATTCTTGCCACACCAACAGTGTAGTTCTAGACTTCATATTGCAATTTGTACTTTTACCATTCAACCAAGCCATCCATCCTTACCCCCCCCCCCCTCCACCCTATCTATACCTCAGCAGGAATGACGACCTTTTTCGGTGCTGCATTATATAGAATAAAATCGTTTGAGAATTGATGTTTATTATTCACACTGAAAGGATCCAACCAGGGATGCTCAATCTCGCCGTGCTGAATGGTCAGCGATGTATCGTTGAGACGTCTGGTCACCGGATCGGCCTGTGAGTTGGGATCCAAGGGGACCTTCATTTGCTTACCCTGGTAGCCGATATTCCTGATAGGGCACACAGGCGATACCGAGCATTTCAATAAGCCGGCCCTCCTCTTGGGCCTTCACAATCTCGGACATGGTGATTTCCCGATCGCTCACCTTGAACTCCCTGGCCAGACCCAGGATGGAGTCTCTGGTGACCCCGGGCAGGATCGATCCGTTGGGAGGAGGTGGGACAAGCTCGGTGTCGCCCTGCTCATTCTTGGGGAAGACGAAGCAGTTCATGGTGCCCATCTCGACGAACTGGTCATTCTCTCCGCACAACCACAGGTTCTGATGGTATCCCTCCTTGACTGCGCTGATTTGAGGGAGAATGCCTGGCGCGTAGTTGGCGCCGATCTTTGAGTCGCCAGTGCCACCAGGCCAGGCACGCGCTCGGTCAGTGGTGGCTTGAAGGGAGACCGCCTTGAATCCGGACTTGTAGTATGACCCCACAGAGCAACAGATGACGAACAGAATAGCCCGATCATTGGGGCCCACTCCGATGAACTCGGAGGTTCTGATCACGGTGGGTCGGATATACATGGAAAGCCGCGTTCCGACGGGATCCACCTGATGTCGGTACGAACGAGCTCTTTGATACATTCGGTCAACTCGTTGGTATCCCTGCTTGTCTTTATACGCCTTTATTCCTTCGAAACACTAGGTCACAGGTAAGCAATGATTCATGCGGGAGTCGGTCGATCACTCAGGCCTTACCTCCAACTAATAATGGAACACGAAAGCGCTAGGGTCCAGTGAGATTTTGCCGTAGGGTTGGATTGCGGGCTTCCCACTCCACCATCAGCATGTTGTCAGTGAAGGTATATCCGAAAACCAACTCCTGATTAGGAACCAACTCTTTCGGGTTGTCGTTCGGCAGTTTGCGTAGTTCAGATCCCAGAAGCATAAATCTATGGTCAAGTATCTGACAATGCTATATTATCTACGCAGATGTATACTCACACGAAAAGTGTTAGTATCGGTGGTGGTGGAGTTTAAACGTCTTTGCATAGCATTGAAGGAGGACAAGGGTCTGGCTACCCCAGCCGTAGCATTCTTAGTTAGTATATTAGCTTGACTTTAGCATGGTCATGTAGCGAAAATGGGTTAGCAAAGGCGCGCAGAGAATGCAACTCCAATGCCATCCTCTATTCATTTTATAACAAGTATACACCAGTGGGAATGGTAAGGTAGAATTAAAACCAACACTACATCGTCCGTAGTCTATCTGATCACCAAATAGATACTAGGATTTTATATGCGAAAAATCCTCACATTACACGATCAGTTCGCAAGCACCATTCGCACGTAGTGTAGTCTCCAGATACGATAAGCAAGTTGCTAATGTCTATGGACTCAGTCATGGTTAGTGGTAAGACTTGCCTGGTGACAAAACATGGTTCATCATGACCAATGGGTGTTGATCGCCTTTGCTGACATTCATCATAGCATTTTTCGAATCTTGTTAGAAATCGAAGGGCCGTCTACTTGCTTAAACTAACGCTGAATTAAACAAGACGAGATCAACCTGCTCAATCAACAATGCCCGTCGGAGAGATCAAGAGACATTTTGATTCCCAAGCATTATAGAGATTGTACACATTGTAATGTGATTAACTTTCTCAACTGGGATATCTGATACTTTGAACAGTCTCGCACTTTTACACAGCTACGTTTGCACTCATGTCGATGAGTACAAAGATGCAAGTAAGTAGCCTTCTGCCTAGTTTTTCGTAGAGTCTAGCTCTTAGTTGTTCGGCTCGTGTCACTTCCCCTACTTCCTTAAATATTAATCGCAGCACTTTCTAGCCTTCCTTGGACACGGAATTTACTTTACCGGGGGTCCTTCACTTTCTTCAGGTAGAATGGCGGAGGTTCGAAAAAGACAGGAACGAATGGGAGGTTGAGAAGGCCGCCATGAAGGTACGGATAGGCTTAGATAGCCCTTCTTACGCTTGATTATTCCCTTAGTATTATCTAGAGCTAGCGCGCCCCTTTCTAAGTCGATCCAATGATTCGCTTTTCTGTTTCCTTCAATTCTTCCCCTTGAGTGACGATTTATCTCTCGTCAGGCACGTATCGCCTTACTTGAAGGGGAAAGACGCGGAATCGAAAACATCAAAGCTGATTTAATGCGGAGAGTAAAAATGCTTGAGTTCGCCTTACGTAAAGAGAGGTGGGTAGTTCCTTACGTCTTGTCACCTCACTTTGTGTTACTCAAATACCACCACCATAACCCATAGAAATAAGTACGTGGAGCTCAACTCTATCGGTAAATCTCCTATTGGGCGGTTGGCTTATTCAGAAAAGGAAGTCACACTCTCTGGTCCCTCGACGCTTCCAAAAACAAAGAATGAAACGATAAACGGCGACATCAAGGGTAACACCACTTCACCCAGGCGAAAATGAACCATTTACAATCGAACTCTTTTGTAGCTTCGCTCACGCAATCTTTATCCTCACCCTCACTCTACTCGCATTTCAACACAAAAGACAACACCAAGTCCAAAGCCAAATCTCGAGATATCTTGAAATCGTCAGTCAATGCCAGCATCCATTCTATTCTGGGTGTTCCTGGTACTAACAACCTCACTCTAGATGCCTGCAAGAGGTAACCTACCTGAGCGATATATCCACCACTCCGAACGCGGTGGCTGAGCCTGTGCTCAAGGAGGATGGAAGACAGCAGCAGGCTTCATACCAGGATTCCAACAAGCCGGACAATCACCAGCACCCACCCGCTGAGAATGTCGCTATCCTCACAAGGCCACGCTCGCAATCTGAGACATCTATTCTAAAGCCGGACCCAGTGCTGTTCAGCGATTCAAGACAAAAAGCCACCAAAGATGCCGAGGAAAAGACTGAGTCACCCATTGACAGACGAGAGAACCTCACCGCCGCAATGGAGTTGCTTGGGTTACTTGATGAAGTCAACCCACGGCCTAAGGACGCCGATGCTGATGAGAAGAAGAAGCGCAGAATCACTGTTTTGGCCCCTCCAACGTACGACGGAGACCCATTAGACACGCTTGAGAAACGAGACGACGACGATGATCATGGAATCCAAACTAGAGAAAAATTCGCCAATAGAAAGTCTATATGTCAAGAGATCGATCCGGATGAAGATGAGAAGCTGGTGTGGATAGGCTTGTGGCTGTCTAGAGAGATCCCTACTAAACTGCTTGCCATTGTAGATCCAGGAAATCCGAAGCCAATACAATATCTCGTCGGAGAGACTTACGAACATGATGCTCAAATACGACAGCAAAGCCAAGGCGGAAGGGGCAGGTCTGAGTAAGCTCTAGCATTGGTGCCTCAACTCACTTGACTGAGCCTCCGATATAGATACAGCGAACGAGCTAAACTCCCTGACGTGGGCGCTAGACGGCAACGAAGCGTCGACGAATGAGGTTGGTTGGATGGCAGAGAGCCATTTATGTTGCTTCATCTCATTCAACGACACGATAGAGCACCGGTGAGGCAAATGAGCTGGACGAACGCCTCTGGAAACCCAAGATGGCCCTAAGAAGGTAGCAAGACACTCGATTCATGCAGCTTTGTACCCCCATTAACGTGTGTCTAGTCATCTGGATACGATTCGATCGATCGATTTCCACACTAACGACGCGATCCTTGCATCCGGTTCCGAGGATGGTATCGTGAAATTATGGCGATTCCGTAAGAACGCCAGTAAAAAGTGAGCCTCTTTTTCCTCGGTTGTCATCATGGATTGGCTGATTCTAAGTGTTTGGGGCAGAGCCCAGGAGTGTGAGCCCTACACCAATTTCCGTGGCCATGTCTCGGCTGTCACCGCGGTGGTGATCGATTCGGAAACAGGTAGATGCTACTCCTCAAGCCTGGATTCCACCGTTCGGGTGTGGAACCTTCCCTCACCCTCCAGAGATTTATATAGCTACAACGGTATATGGCGACATCTTTGTTTCAGGCGTGTTTCGCTCCTTTCTTGACCGTTTACTTCTGTAGGATTCGCTTCGTGCTACAGCGTCTTAACTGGGCATTCCAACTCCGTTTGGGATATTAAACTTCTTCCTGGGCAGAACACACACAAGCTAGCCTCTGCCTCGGCGGATGGAACAGTCAAGATATGGGACGTCGAGTACAGGCTGCCCAACCTGCGAAGCTCTATCGGCTACGATGGCACCAATGTTGGCAGGAATTCCATTATCATGGGTAAGCATTGTTGATTCACTCATGGCACAGCCTCAGGCACCTAACCCCCTTCTGTAGAAGAATACACTACAAACCCTACATCCATTGAGTTTAGCCATTCGGAACCCAACAAATTAATAGTCGCCTACCAGAACTCCATTATCAGGCTGTTTGACATCGAAACTGGTCAGCCAGTGTTGAACTTCAACAGCGACGCCACCTACGGTATTCTACCAGCTAGACACCTGGGCCCAGGGCCTTTCTAACCTCTATCAAACCAGATTCCACCAGCGCCACTCAGATCAACAAGATCGTCGCCCACCCCACCCTCCCTCTAGTGATTTCCGCCCACGAGGATCGTTACATCCGCTTCTTTGACATTAATACAGGTATTCCCCCCACCTCGCCCTCCAACCTCAATGCGTACTGACCGAGAGTCACCAGGACAATGCATACACTCTATGATTGCCCATTTAGATTCAGTCTCTGCCCTGGATATCAACCACACTGGACTGCAGCTAGTTTCCGGGGGTAAGCTGTTCATTTCCCTTCTTTGGTCACCTGGACCTGTGCTGAGCATCTTGTCTTTTTGCAGGCCATGATTCTTCAATACGCATCTGGGACACCACCATGTACAAATGCCTCCAAGAATTCAGTTCGCATCGTCGAAAGTCCGATGAGGGAGTATGCTGCGTACGCTACCATCAGTCGCTGCCCTGGCTTGCAAGCGGTGGCGCCGATTCAGTCGTGAAAATCTATGGGCCGCCCAGTTAGTTCTGGCTCGCCCTTCCCTTGCGTATGCTGAATCAGAAACCCACCTTCACCTCGTTATCACATCCTTATCCTGACGGTTAACGATCGGAATATTGCTAATAAACTGCCTTCCACACCACGCCTGATCCCCTCTCTTGTGACTTCGGAATGTCGCCACAGTCACCAAGGCCGGAAGAAACGTCGGCTCTCTGAACCGTCGGGACGAGTTGCCTAATATAGACCGATCTACCGAAATCCACTCTGCATGTGGGTGGTTGATGGGTGATGGATGGACTGGAAATAGAAAAATAATTTTTCGAGGGTGAACTTTTTTTTTTGAATGGCCTTTTTTTTTCTTTCTTAGGTTTGCCTGGGCGAGTTGACAAGCAGCCTATTCTGTTAGGGGGGTTTGACTTGCTCTTTGCTAAACTAGAATGGTGAAGGATAATATCATCGCTAAAGAGCTAAATACAGGCGAAGGGGAGAATCGCTGGAAGGTACGCTGCCCGGACCACCCGTGGCCTGACCTGTGTTCGTGACTGTTCTCTAACCTCCATTCCTCAGTATCAACCCTTTAAAGCTAGAGTCGAGAAATTACACATCGATGTGATCCATCGAGTACGACCCGTTACGGAGGAACCAGAAGTAAGTACACGGTGCCGCTCGAGTACCTACCTTACCCCAACCCGACCCCCTTCTAACCGCGTAACGCCAACCAGGATGCCGACACTTTCTTCAACGAAGCCTTGCAGTCCTGGAGAGAACTCAATTGTACGACACACTTTGCAGAGTTTTACGTGAGCGTCGAGAAATACACACAGAGTCTTGCTCAACTATTGTATCATAAAGAGAGGGTGGTGGAGATCTTAGAGCAGCACCTGAGTGTTGAGGATAGTTTAGCATTGGAGCCAATGTTGAAGTAAGAGGAGTTGGTTTATTCTTTCCCCGAGGGACGCCCGTTCTTACCGTACTCTCGTGATATTACTAGTTTGGTCACCATGCTCGCGAAGGATCTCCAAGAAGAGTTCTTCCCTTTTTATGAAAGAATGCTCGCTTGCATCATTCCCCTTGTAAAACATAGAGATGTGAATATATTAGAGGTGGGACTGCGTGTATATGATTGTGAGTGGCCCCGTCGAAGTGGTTTCTAACCCTCTTGCTCGCCTATTTCCAGTGGTCATTTAACGCTATCGCGTACTTGTTCAAATACTTATCCAAACAACTAGTTGCCGATCTACGGCCAACATTCCGGTAAGGGGCTGGTTCATAGGAGACGGTGGCGAACTTCACTAACTCCCATCTAGCTTGCTTTCACCACTCCTGGGTGAACACCAGCAGAAGCCCTACATCCGAGTGTTCGCTGCGGAGTCGTTCTCCTTCCTGATCCGCAAGACTAGAGGGGATGATTTGCATAATATTATTTCGCATATGGTCACCAGTCTGGTCGGAAATTACAGCGATGATTATTGTCACGGCATAAGTGCTCTGTTGTACGAAGCATCCAAGGTATGAATCATGCCCCTTCGTGACTTACTGGTCTACCACCTAACCCTGTCCTCCTCCCACCAACAGCATGTGAACAATCGCCTTCATTCTCGTGGTATCAGCATTTTGATGGAGTTGCTTACATTCCTGTACCAACGCGAGATTGAGTCCGACGATCTGTGTAAGTGGCGTTTTCCTCGATCCTGTGGCCACTAGTTTTAATCTCTTCTTTCAGATCAAGATCCTTTGTTCAAGTTGGTGATCAACGTTTATACCTTGATCGCGCACTACGTCAAGAAAGAGCACATCTCCCCCGTGTGGGATCTTATTCTTGGCCAAACCGAACAGTGTCTCAAGGACATCGAAGCGGGCAAGTCTCAGGAAAAAATCAAGCTGGGCAAGCTGCTGGCGATCCTCAATTTACTCGTGGCTATCAGAAAAGGAAGCAAGGTTATCGGTATGTACCAAGGAATCCGCTCACTCCTGGCCCTGCTTTCTAATGAGCATCCATCGATGTAGATTTCCCTCATGTCCACACCGTTACCGAGAGCGCTTGTAAAGCGTTGCTGGTCGATTCCTCCAGCGAATGCCCATCCTTTGCTATTGAGGAGTTGCTAAAGCTGGTGTCCTCCACCCTGGTGAAGGGAAAATTAGAAGATACCTTGTCCAAGGGAAAGGTGATCTTAGACATGGTCTTCCAGTATCACGTAAGCGCCCATCTCTGTATTCGTCATAGAGCCTATCTAATGTCTGTGGAATTGTAGAATCCCATCCCCGTGATTTCTTTTTGCTTTGCCTTGGCTCGTTTCGAATGGAAGCATTACACTCAAATCTTATTGCCATACATTGTGAAGTAGGTTTTCCAAATGCCTGAACGGCAACTCTTTTTCGGAATGAATGCTAACCCGTAGTGAGCTAGCTTCTCCTCTCGTGTCTGGAGCACCAACTCCGTGGAAATCATTCTATTGTTATCTTACCTGATCAAGCACGAGGTTTTGGCCCTTTCTGACGGGTTAATCTCCTCCGTTTTGACACAAGATAGTAGGATCCGATTCCCCAAACTACCCAACAAGGAGCAAGCTTCACTAGCCGATGGCTTGTTGGAAATTACTCGAAAGGATAGGGCCTGGTCGAAGGATGTGAAAGAATTCAATGAGATCGACTGCGAAGAGGTAAGTGTCTTCGCCATTAATGCTAGTTCGCACATGTACTTATCGATTGAATCTTTATTAGTCCAATGAGCTTCTTGATATTACCCTAGTCTCGGCCGCATTGGATGTCATCCCATTTGTTTCCATGCCATTTGACAAAGCCTTCACCTCGATCAAAGCCTTGATTGACCATCTTGTCGCCTTTTTGTCATCCGACAAGACTAACAAGGAGACCATGAAAGGCAGCATTTCACAGGGTGACTCCGCACTTTCCATTGAATCCCTTCTAGGCCACGGTTTGTCAGCTCTTGTTATGGTTGCCCAAAAGCACGGGGATAAAGGTGTAGAGTCCCTCTCCACCATCATCGAGTTGGTGCTTGACGAAATCTTGATTCCTCATGGAACTTGCCAGCTCGTTGTCAAGGGGGTGGCTTCTTACATTAGGGCGGTTCGCAACAGGTATGTAAATTTAATGTACAAGAGGCATGCTTTGGTGACCGACCATATTAATGATTATCTCTAGCCCCGCCTGCAAGAGCCATCTTTCTGTCAAAGCACTAGAGAAGGTCTACCCTAGCCTGCTATCTAACATCAGCTCTGTGTACCAAAGAAAACGACTTTACACTTTCGAGGTTTTGAGCATGTTCGAACAGTTCAAAATGAAGACTAGTGACAAAGGACAGTTGGAAGAGTGCGATGTAAGTCAAACACAAGTTACTTCCACCCAGGAAAAATATTGATAGTTGGCGTCTCTGTACCTCTAGGTATTCAACCAATGTTTGATCATTGAGCAAGTTTCCAATGATCTTCAAACCTATCGTGACAAGTTAATGTATGTTCGTCGTGTGGCATTGATGGTAGAGAACGGTCGGATGCCCGAATTCTACAAGGAGGTTGCTCCACGTCTTGCACTAGGTAATTACTAAGAGCCTCATGAGTACAGCCAGCCCCCATTTTAATCAACTCGTTATTTCAGGTCTCTTTACTATTAATCTGAGTCTCATCTGGCCCGAGGCGATTGCTCTTGCTGCCAAATTCGCCAAGGTAGACGGACACACTTTCTGGAATATCTTCCATAACGAGTTCTCCAAGTTTGAGGAGGAATCGCGGTTATTGGAGAGTGGCCTAACCCCATCTGCCAATGACGCGTACATGAAATACGTTGCCGATATGCATCACTTCGAGGTGGCATTCAAGCCAGTGGAAAGTGGCGGCCTGTCATTCAGCTGCCCTTCGGTTCAAAAGCTTCATAAAGCTTTCGAGATTGGCCAATCCTTTGTGAAGACTGATCTCGCCAAGAGCTTCCTTATGGAGTTTATCTTGATCTGGGAGCCCACCAAAGACCACTTGGATTATTGGAATTACTATAGTCTGATCGTCAAGACGTTGGGAGAAGTGCCCCAAATTGCGGAGCAGCATTCTCGAAGCTTAGTCCCTGTGTTCATGAAGTTCGTCAAAGAGGAGTACGAGGCAGTCTTCGAGCAGATCCAGTTACACGGACAGAATGCCGAGGAAGACGATGCCGAGATGGATGTCGATGGGGAAGCCAATGAGAAGCCTGACAAAGGACTGGTCCTGGAGCATTCCACAAAAGCCACCAAGCACAAGATGAACCTTTATTTGCAACTCTTCGCCAAGTTCAAGAATCCGAAGAGTGTATACAAATCGGCAGAGCTCAAGACCATTTACCTTTCTCTTCTCGCCCGAGGTGATGCGAAAATCCAGCTTTTGGCGCTGGAGTGCTTGCTCACCTGGAAAACCCCTCAAGTCACTCCCTACGCGGATAACTTAAGAAATCTCCTGGACGACATCAAGTTCCGTGATGAGCTTTCCACTTTTTCGTTGGATCGGGAGAGTGGTAGCGTTGATGCCGCTCACCGTGCGGAGCTCATCCCCTTCCTTGTTCGGATTCTTTACGGCCGTATGATCGCCAGGAAAGGCAAGGTGTCTTCCAAGCTCGGGATGGCTGCCCGCAGAACCGCTGTTCTTCAGACAATTGCCCATCTGAATGAAGAGGAACTTCACGAGTTTGTCAAGTTGATGCTTGAGCCGTTCGAATGCTTGAGTTCTACACCGGACATAGTAAACGGAAAATTCGAGCCAGATACCAATTTCAATGTCACTGCCATGGTGCCAGTCAGAAAGCAAATCGGTTTCCTTCACAATCTCGAAGACGTTCTCAAGCAACTGGCTTCATTTGTTCTTCCGTTTATTCCGGAGCTGTTGAAGGCCGTCCTGTATATGCTTACTGACGCTTCCCGTTCCGTAGATGAGGAGGAGCTCGAGACTATCGATATTCTGCATCGCAAGGAGATCAGACAGCTCAGTGTTAAGCGCCTTGGCGGGTTCTTCAAACTTAGCGCTACTTTTGACTACTTGCCTTACTTGCCATATATTTTCCAAGTTGCGATCACTCCTCGAATTGCCAAATTTGCCGTTGAAAACTCCCAGGCGCCCACCGCTCTTATGGACTTGTTCATCATCTGGGCCAAACGCGTGGAGTATGTCAGCTTCTTAGTCGATTACGACAAAGAGCTCCTGAGAGGTGTTTTCGGATGCTTGTCAGCCAAGAAGGTTCAAAACTCCGTGATCTCCGCTGTATTGGAGATCATTGAAGACATCTTGTCCATGTACACAGAGCCCAGCACAAATGAGAAGCAAAATCTTGCTGAATACATCATCCTGCCTTATGTCGATGATCTTCTGAACAACATTGGTCACATCATTACTGTGGCCAGCGAGAACGTTGCTTTTGGTAAGGACCAATTCTCCAAGAGACAGATCTTCATTCTATCTCAGATAGCGGCCTATGTTAAGCAAGGAGAGCAAGCACGCCAATTGGTGGATATCTTGCTTCCAAGTCTTAAGAAGCCAGTCAGAGTGGTGCCCGAAAAAACAAAGGCGGACATTCTGCTTATTATGAAGAACTTCATTCCGCTGATTGCCGAGCTCAAGGAACTCGGGACCTTGTACACTCGCTATTACTCATTCATCTCACTCATGTTCTCCAACTTGGAGTCCAGAGATTGTCGTGTACTTTTAGCCGAGGTACTCACAACATTCTCCTCCTTTGATCCCAAGCTCAAGCCGGTTGTGGAGCTAATCACCGAGCTCAACTCGTTCTCAGCCACTCGCTTGGATGAGCCCGACTTTGATAGAAGGCTGGCTGCTTTCGGAACCCTTACACAAACCACCTACCTCGAGTTTACGCCTGATCAATGGCTTCCCATCTTGCACAATCTCATTTATTTTGTCCAGGATCCGGAGGAAATGTCCATTCGCAACAACGCATCGTTCGCGTTGACCAAATTCGTCGATCGTACCATTGGTATTGAAGACCCCGAGCTCTATGGCAAATTCCACAATTTGCTCACACACGTCGTCTTCCCCGCCATCAGAAAGGGCATGAAGTCTCGACAGGAGTTGATCCGAGTGGAGTTCCTCACGATCCTCGCCCATGCAATCAGAGTTCGTCCTGAGCTCGAGGAGATATCCGATATGGCTTGCCTGCTGGCCGACGGAGACGAGGAAGCCAGCTTCTTCAACAACATTCACCATATCCAGCTTCATCGTAGAATAAGAGCAGTTGCCCGCTTGGCTGGAGAGTGCCAGGCTGGCAAGATCAAGCCCAACAACATCACTCGAATCTTCATTCCTCTTTTGTCGCATTTCATCTTCGAATCGGATACGATCACTGACCACAACCTGATCAACGAGACGGTTACCGCGTTGGGTGTGCTTAGCAAGCAGCTGCCTTGGGGCCCGTACTATGCTATGATTAGACAATACCTTAAGCTGATCCCCAAGAAGCCTACGCTTGAAAAGATCCTGGTCAGAGTGGTGGTTGCCCTTTTGGAGGACTTCCACTTCGATCTTACCAATGCTTCGTATGAGCTTCCCAAGCCAGCCAATGAGCCACAAACGGACGCCGCTCCAACCACCACGGCAGAGCCTGAGGAAGAAGAGGAGGAGGAGGTTGAGGAGGAGCCAAGCCAGTTGCATCCAAACCAAACGCTGGCCTCTCAACTTAGCCCAGCCACTGCGTCCTACATCTTGAGCGCAGTGACCACTCAACTGCTCCCCGACCTTCAAAAATACCTCACCAAACGGGATGACGAGAATGTCAATGTTCGTGTCCCAATGGCCCTGGCCATCACCAAACTTCTCAAGTGCCTCCCCGCCAAGGCGCTCCAGACCCATCTCCCAGGCATGTTGACGTCCATCTGCCAAACCCTTCGAAGCCGTTCCCAGGAAACCCGTGACACCACTCGCAGCACGCTTGTGAAGATCGCCACCTTCCTTGGTCCAAGCTATTTCTCGTTCATTGTGAAGGAGCTCAAGGGGGCCCTCCAAAGAGGATACCAGCTGCATGTTCTTGGCTACACGCTGCACGCGATTCTGGCCCAGATGGTCCCCGAGTTGAACGTCGGAGATATCGACTACTGCCTGGAGCCCGTGATCGAGATCCTGATCGAGGATGTTTTCGGTGAGGTCGGTGTGGAAAAGGAAACCGAGGAGATCACCAACAAGATGAAGGAAGCCAAGACCCACAAGAGCTTTGAATCCTTCGAGCTGATCGGCCGGATCATCCGATTCAAGTCCATCGGAGTGTTGCTTGTCCCCTTCAAGGAGATCATGGTTGAGACCGAGAACATCAAGGTCACCCGTAAGATCGACGAATCGCTTCGTCGTATCTCCGCCGGTATCAACAACAACGCCGAGTTCGACCCTAAGGAGGTGCTCATATTCTGTCACGGCCTGATCTCCCAGAACCTGAAGCTATCCCAGGCCAAGAAGGTGGTCAAGAAAGAAAAGACCAACCTGGAGAACAACTTCACCGTCGTGTTGGGCAGAAACCCTGGCTTCGAGAAGCCCGATTATTTCAACGCCAACGCCCATCGCTTTGTCGAGTTTGGTTTGAGCATTCTTTTGTCTTCGCTCAAGAGAAGCAAATTCGATGTGAAATCCAGAGAGCACCTGGAGATGCTTGATCCATTCGTGGATGTGGTCGGAAACTCCACCTACTCCAAGCATCAGAGAGTCATCATCTTATCCTTGCGTACCCTTAGCGTTCTCTGCAAGCTCCCCCTTCCCTCCCTTCAGGAAGGTCTGCCCATCATCGTAAAACGCATCTTCCAGATCATCAAGGGTTCTAGCACCACCCACTCGGAATTGGTTCAGACTTGCTTCAAGTTGTTGACCATCGCAATTCGCGATAACGGCACCGTCAATGTTACCGAGAAGCAGCTCACGTTTGTCCTGGAACTCGTCCGACCTGATTTGGAGGAGCCCGAGAGGCAGAGCACGACCTTCTCCCTAATCAAAGCCATCATCTCCAGGAAGTTCATTGTGGAGGAGGTATATGACATCATGAAGGTCATCTCGGAGATCATGGTGACCAGCCAGTCATCCCAGGTGCGAGAGCTTTGCCGACATGTGTACCTGCAATTCCTGCTTGACTACCCACAAGGTAAGGGACGTCTCCGTAACCAGATGAACTTCCTAGTCAAGAATCTGGACTATGTGTATGAGAGCGGACGACAATCGGTCATGGAGATGCTCAACGTGATCTTCTCCAAATTCGCCGACCAGATCCTGATGGAGTATGCGGAGATGTTTTTCCTGGCCTTGGTCATGTCTATGGTCAATGACGACTCGAACAAGTGCCGTGAGATGGCCGGCGTGCTGATCAAAAACCTGCTCCTCAGATTGGACTCCACCCGACTGGAGAACGTCTTCGTGCTACTGAATAAGTGGCTCGAGGCATCCAGCCAACAGAATCTGCAGCGCGCCTCCATTCAGGTGTACGGCTTGCTGATCGACGGGTTTGATGAGAAATCCAAGAAATACGTTCCCGAAACATTGGATCACATCAAGAGCATCCTGGAATACAGTAAGCAGAACATGAACGAAAGCGAGGAGGTCGATGAGGACGCCGATATGGAAGTGGAAATCGAATGGGAGACTGGATACTTCGCCCTCTCTACTTTCACCAAGATCATTCGTAAGTTCCCAGCCATGATCAGCCAGGATACCTCCAGAGAGATTTGGGATCTAGCTACCTCGCTTCTCTTACACCCACACAGCTGGGTTCGTTTGTCAGTCTGCCGTCTGTTCGGAATCTACTTCACCTATCTCGATCCCAAGACCCTTTTGTTCGCCAACACCACTACCAGAGACTCTTACTTGCGTAAATCGGTGTTGACAGGCATCGCCAACAAGATGTGCCTTCAGCTAAAGAGTGAGTATCTGAGCGAGGACTTGGGAACCCAGTTGGTCAAGAACCTATTCTTCATTGGTAAATGCTTCTACCACGAAGGAAGCCGAGGCGCGGACGAGAAAGATAGTGACCCAGAGCCCGAGATGGATAACGCCGAAGAGGACGGGGAGGAAGCAAATGATGAGGGCAACCGTAACCGTTCCTTGTTCTGGCTATTCAGAAAACTTTCGTTCGTGGCCAGATCGGACATTGGCGGCAACAAGGCCACCACTCGCAGAACCTTCATCTTCCAATGGTTTGCCGCTATGGCTAGTTTCATCAAGGCTGACGAGCTGAAGCCATACCTGATCCCTATCGTGTCACCGATTTACAGAACCGTAAACGATGAAACTAGCAAGGGCAAGGAAGCTGAGGATCTGAGAACCCTCGGACAGGAGGTCTTGGACTTCATTCGCAAGCAAGTGGGTACTACCATCTACCACGAAGTCTACAACCAAGTACGTCAACGAGTAGTAGATATTCGTCGCGAGCGTAAGGCCAAGCGCTCGTTCCAGGCCATCACCGACCCAGAAGCCCACGCTAGACGCAAGATCCAGAAGAACGAGATGAAGAAGAACAGCCGTAAGAAGAAGACTAGCCAGTTCGCCGCTAGTAAGGAACGTCTCACCGTTGTCAAGAATCGGAATCGTTCCAACTAAGCGCGCCCACTCCGCGCTCACCCCGCCCAGTTCCCCCACCATATATTATTTACCGGTTATGCTCGATACGCACCAGCCCTAATGTTGCTTTTTATTGTCCCGCTTTTTGTATTAAATCACTTCTCTTAATAAAGAACTTTTCTCATCCAATTCCTACATGGCTGGCGAAGTAAGAGGCATCATCGGGTGGAGCCGATTTGGCCATGTTCAAATGTGGATTTGGTAAAGCCAACAAACTGTAGATGATCATGGATGGGATGGAATTAAAGGGCAAGGTGCTTGCTAGGATGGATTCGAATGTATGTATATGGAGATGTGGATTGCTAAATGGGGGATACCGAGGGTTATCAACCAGAGACCAGATAGGCCGATGGTGGCTTTCTCCACGAGTGATCCCCGACCCAAACCGGATTAGCCGACTTCGATTTTCTTGTGGAATTTAAACATCTTGTTAAACGAAATCCTGAAGCCTTGGGTCTTGCCCTTTTTGTAGGAATCGAGGTATTCGATCTGGTGGTTGTTGAACGCACCATGGCGCTTCCTCCGGATGTATTCAACAGCGCTGAGCGCGTCCATGCCATGTTCGATCAGAGCAATTGCCACCAAGACCGGCGCACGGCCTAGACCAGCAACACAATGAATGGCGATCGTCTCGGGGCCATCCTCGTCGCCGGATGGAGTTGAACAAGATTTGACCAAATCCAACCAATTCTTAATTAAGGATGGGGCTGGGATGCCACCATCAGGGAAGGGCCAATCATGAACCTTTATAGCTGCACTAGTCAACGTTTGTGTGCGATAAGTGGGTTCGCAAACTCGCTATTCATGGAGATACAAATATGTTTAATCATCGAGCCACGCACCTGTCCAAGAAGGAAACTTACCACCACGTGGGTCACGTTAAAGTTGTGGAATTCGCGCAGGTAGAGATGAAGGTTCGAGTCAGTAGGACAATCA
This sequence comes from Basidiobolus meristosporus CBS 931.73, assembly GCA_002104905.1. Taxonomy (NCBI): domain Eukaryota; kingdom Fungi; phylum Basidiobolomycota; class Basidiobolomycetes; order Basidiobolales; family Basidiobolaceae; genus Basidiobolus; species Basidiobolus meristosporus. The sequence continues at coordinate 32,328 of MCFE01000041.1, read as the reverse complement.
AGAATGAGAAAACGAAGACCACGGTATTCGACGAAGGAGACTACGGCGCTGAGCACTGATCTGTGCGTTGGTAGATAGGCTGAGTGTCTACGGGACATTTTCGAGGATGGTCGACTTGTAGCTTAGAGGTTGCCTCGGGAGTGGTGTAGGATATATGGGATATCAATACAGCAAGTAGAGACCGTTAGAGCTGAGGGGGGTACACTTTTGATAAATGCGCTGAAAGTTACTAGCATCATGTGCTAGCTGGAGACAGCTGGAGGCTAGTTTATATCCAACTCAGTACCAGGTCAAATAGGAGATAAACCTGATACCTGGAATACCAACGTTCAACCATTTTCCATTGGTTTCAGGGAAGGAAATGATAGCAATGTATTGGGAACAAACCTACTACAAGGCAACTTCCCTTCCACACATATGATATGCGATGCCCCATTTAGTAACCTATTGTCAATTTCAGGCTAGACATAGAAGCAACCTTAGGCAGGCCCACCACAAGCCATCCGTACGGAAGTTTGGGTATTGGTTGTGCATATATGTATATATCTTGGCCATTAATCGACTTATGCTCTATATCAGCAACGTTCATGGATTGATAAGCAAATAACCCGAGTGTACAGCAGGTTGTGTGTAATAACATCTCATGTGCAAGGATCTAGGTGTCCCTACAACCATGTGTAGTGTCGAGGGTGTCTGGTAGAAAGTATATCCTGGCACTGCGACAAAAGGGGGCTGGCTAGTGGGTGACACTCCACTTACCGGGTGCGATCAATCGATTGAATCATTCTAAAACGTAGTTGCTCCAATGGCCCGGTCAGAGAATTGGACCTCCTCAGTATATGGAAAACCCTGTCATATGAACTCGAGCCATATTAGTGAACAAAAGGATGCATTCAGTCACCACGGGTGTTGGTGATTGTACTTTCCAGTATTCATGATCACGGTTTTGCCCATACCGCTCCCGAATAGGATGGAGTCTAGTTGATGCTTCTACCCAAATGGTTATATGGATACTAAAGTGCATACTGTATCGTCGTTTACTTGTGGGAAGTATACTAGTGGTATTGGAAAGCAAAACCAGATGGCGGCATATCTAGCGCGAATCATAGCTACGGTGCAGGGTCGTGGCACAGCTCAGTGTACAATGCTATCAACTCCGCGATAGCCATCCTTCAGGCACATAAATACTTTCTCATACTAATCAACGACTGCCTCGTGCTTGTGTTTCTTGGGTTTTACAATGACGTTGATGGTTTCAAAACGTGTGAACACCTCGCGTTATAGTAGTGATCATCAGCCTCTCGCTCGGCTTTTTATGGGCTTTGCAGGTATACCTCTACGGGTCAGGTAAGAGGGCTCATACCATCCAATTCAATACCCCATATTCGCCATCTGCTAGCTGTAACCGATTGAGCACCAGATAATATGATGCGAAAAATCATTGCAATCAAGGTGCGGTTCCTATGTTTATTGATGCTCGGTATGCTATCGAGGAATTCTATAGCTAAAGAAATGCAATTTATGCGTCATGGAATTCTCTACTCGTCAGGGTTGAATGCTTTAGGAAGTTGTAGTCCTACACGGTTGGCGGTCAGATTGAGTCTTTCATCAGGGGTGATATTCATGTGAGGATTATAACGCTCCAAAAGTTCCTGTTTTATGTCTAAGTTAGCACACGTCAAAAGCTGGACCAAAAACACGCAAGCGTACCTTGTGTTTGCGAGAACTTTCCAAATAGGTAAGAATGTCTTGGGCATCAGCTTGAAGTTTAGCTGAAACCTCTGGAGAGTTGTTCTCAAGGCGTTCCTTGTAGATGAGCTGAAGCTGCTCCCTCCAATAGGGGTTATTGGTCTTTTGGGTAAGCTGTGAAGGGGAAATTAGTGCCCAATAGGTTTACTGTCGTTGAAGCGAATGGAACCTTTACCTGCAAATCAATTTCCTGAAGGAGATTCTTGAAAGTGGAACGAGCAGCAGTAATTACAGAAGCCATGTTGTCTGTGTCTTAACCAATGGTCACAGGAAGCAAGCTGAGACTATTCCTCCATCCTAGGAAAGAAATTTTCACTAGTGAAACCAAACCCTAACCCTAGCCCATCAAGGCAACCCTAAATTTTCGGGCTGACCTTGAATTCAGATGGATTTCGATGGACACTCTCTTGCTGCAGTATATGTATTGTCGAGCCCAGATTGTAGTAACCAACCTTATGTTCCATATCCCTTTGTTTCATGTTGTCGGATTGAGTGGCTCTAGTAGCTCGATTAGTCGAGAATCCCTCATAAATGCACCGGCTTTACTATGGAATCATCGCTAGATTAAACATGCTTTTCCATATTTATTTTGTTTGGTCACTTCAACTATGTGTGACCACTCACAATTATCATCAAACCGGTAGATTTCGGCCTGGCTCGTAATAATCAGCAGTTCAAGTTGGAATGTATTAACTCGGATTCAGAGGATTACTCGTCCGTCTGTTGTCTATCCTTGTCGCCGTCGAATAAAGAGGAAAAGAGGTCTTCAGATCATACCTACCCACATAAACATATCTGGTTGTTCGTGATATATTCAAACCCCCTGTAAGATCTTCTTCAGATTGAGTGCCTCATCTCATCTGGTCTCTCTTGACCTCAGTTATATAATAATATCCCTTGGAGGTCGAGTTAAGCGTTTTTCTTTCGCTTTCTTTTTACCTGCGTACACCAAAAAGTAACTGTCGCACCTCATCACCCGTTCGGACCTACCTTGAGCATTCTCTCCTCACTGTCCCGCTCAAGTTTGTGATACGCCGCCATTCTTCCCATGACTCCGGAATACTCCACATTTCGAAAACCCCAAAGGGCCAACTCTTATGATACTCGCAGGTTTGAAAGCTTGAGTGGCTCAGATAGATCAGCTACTCAGAGTAGGAGTAGAGATAGCTTGGTAGGCTCAAACCTGCGCCGAAATGTCTCCTTTTCTATTGACACCCAGTCAGCCAATTTTGCTGGATACCAAGAAACAAGACAAACCGATGGGGGACTCGGGAGCGCCCGAAGTTTGATGCTGAACAGCCTCATTTCCCCTAGACACGAGTACTCCCAAGATGTATACCAAAGTAGCTTTGCCGAAGGGCTTGGTTTGCTATCCGGCCCCACATTTTTCGAACCGGAAATGGATGAGAGCTACGCTTCCGTTGAGGTAAGCACATTCTCAACTCTCACCTTCTCCCTATACCTTCTACTTACGAGTCGATCTTTCGAATTTTCTAGCCGGATGACGATGCAGCCCTACGCCTCAATAATAGGCTGAAGCGAGTATGTTTCCCCGTAAAATTTGGCCAATTCTTCATGAGCACTGATGGGTTTTCTGAATCTTAGAATGAGAGCTTCGATAGCTTTGGAAACCGCAATGGCAGATTGGAGTTGAGTTCCGCTGGTTTACCACCCGTCACGACTTATGGATCCAACGGTAGCTCTCAGATTGACACCAGGACACGATCCAACACGCTTCCAATCGCTCGCCCAGCTCCACTCACTCACTCTCCAATGAGTGCTCTCTCAGGTCCTTTCGGGACATTCCAACAAAATCCTGGTAATTATCGGCCAAAAGAGAGCCAAGAGCGAATAGGGGGCGCTGGACCACCTGCCAAGTCGGTTCCCGTCTCCCGTAGAAACTCCAACGAGAGACTAGATATATGGGAGGATTTCGAGAGTCTTAGTTTGAGTGAATCGAAGGGCCCCGCGAAGGAGTAAGTTATTCCAACTCAGGAGCATCGGCTCCCCACAACACAGCCCATACTGACTATTTTGATTCCCACCAGTGGTGTTCGCATGTCGCTGTTCAACGAAAGCTCTGGCCACAGCACTAATGCTGATTTCCCACCATTTTCCCAGAGACTTGTCTTCGAGGACGAGAACACTAGCCCAGGTAAGCAGTCCTACTACGGATTTTGTTGGAAAGGTTTCTCATCGCATCACGTGAGATAGGGTTCAATCGAAGGTACTCGCAAACTAGCGCGGGCAGCAAAAGGTTCCCTCATATTGCGCACAGAGACAGTTATCCAGACTTGGTGCGTACAGCCCTATATGTGTTCGGCATGGAGCTGCAATATTCACTTATTCCCATCGACTCTAGGTAACAACTTCATCTGCCGCTTTGGACCTGGCATACGTACCGCAGGCCTCGCGTCAAAGTAATGCTGATCTGCACAATCCTGATTGGGATCAGATTTCCTCCGCCCAGGTCAGCGACCATGGTCTCAGACAGACAAGGCCAGTTTTGAGACAAGCTGCATCGATGTACATTGGATCAAGAAAAGGCCCCCCACTCTCGATCAATACTGTCATGTACGGAAATGAAATCCCCCAACAGGAAGCTTACCTCCCAGATAGCATGACTACTCTTGGCAACATAGATCCCGTGTTCGGCCGAATCCATGCCAACTCGCGTGATCTGTCTGACAGACCTGTATCCCCACCGAATAACATTTGTCGCTTCTTCCAGCAAGGCCACTGCTCCCGTGGGGATAGGTGCACCTTTATTCACACCTTCAAACCCGTTCCGCCTGAATCGCCGCATCCGATTCTATCTCCAGTCAGCAATGGGGCGAGTCCATACAACTACCCTACCAGCCCCCTGAGCCCCACATTCTACAGCCAACTGCCCAACAATGGTTTCCACAGCTACACCAAGGCTGGATTCAACAATTCAAGCCCCAGCAACGGGAAGTCTGCTCAACCCAACCCCAACACCGGTAAGCAGGTCTCGAAGAAAGCTTCTACCGACGTAGAGGCTTCGAATAGGTTCTCCGGGGTGCCCATTGAAGATATGGTTGGGGAAGTTTACTCGCTGTGCAAAGATCAACATGGATGCAGGTATTTGCAGAAGAAACTCGAGGAGCAAAACCAGAAGTACGTGGATATCATCTTCCACGAAGTGTACGGTCACTTTGTTGAGTTGATGACCGACCCCTTCGGCAACTATCTCTGCCAGAAACTCCTCGAATTTTGCAGCGATGAACAAAGAACCATAATTATCGATACGGTTGCCCCGGAGCTTGTGAGCATTTCGCTGAACATGCATGGCACCAGAGCTGTGCAGAAGATGATCGAATTTCTATCCAACGCTCAGCAGGTATCTATCTCCTGATCACTATACACACCCAAGACCCGTCCTAAACGCCAATTCAATCCAGATTCGGATGATCATAGTTGCACTTAACGCCAACGTAGTCACACTCATCAAGGTATGGTTCGACTTCCATCGATGCCAAGGAGACAAGCTAGTGACCATTTCCCCCATCCCTGCTTTAGGATCTCAATGGCAACCATGTAGTGCAGAAATGTCTTCACCGCCTCAAGTCGGCAGACAACCAGGTTATTCTCCAAACGGACGTTTTGTTGGATGCTTGCTAAATAGCCTCTCTTAGTTTATTTACAACGGCGTCTGCGACAGTCTGATTGAAGTTGCTACGCATCGACACGGATGCTGTGTGCTACAGCGCTGTATTGATTATTCATCCGAATCCCAGAAGGTACACTACTCATGACGAACCATCTGATGGTGCCTCACCAGTAATCACATTCTGATTTAGTCCCAATTGGTCTCGGCGATCACATACCACGCCCTTACTCTCGTTCAGGTAAGCCTACCATCTGGTCGATCACGCTTGCCACCAGTTGCCTAAACCTCGTTGTTAGGATCCGTTTGGTAATTACGTTGTCCAATACGTGTTGGACCTCAACGAGCCCCGTCTGTCAGACCCGTTGATTCGTAGGTTCTTCGGAAATGCTTGCCTTCTGTCTGTGCAAAAGTTCAGCTCGAATGTGATGGAGAAGGTGAGTGGAATGGTATCGTCAGTGCTGCAGAACCAACAATGTAACGAGGGATTTTTCATTTTCAGTGTATTCGTGTCTCGAAGCCTGACACGCGTAAAGGGCTTATCAACGAGCTTCTCGACCGCGAAACCCTTGACAAGCTGTTGAGAGACTCTTTCGGTAACTACGTGGTTCAAACCGCACTCGACTATGCCGAAGTCAATCAACGTGCTATGGTTAGTATGGTGGGCATCCATGAGCGCAGGGAAACCTCACTAAACGTGTATCTGACTAGCTGGTTGACGCGATCCGACCTCTTCTTCCAGCCATCCGTAACACTCCTTACGGAAAGCGCATACAAGGAAAACTTCTCCGAGAGCAGGTGCACTCTGCTACCCAACAACAGAGCATGGGTCCGTACGGCTACAACTACAGAGGTCCTGTGAACATGATCGGAATGAACGATGTAAGCTACTCGTATATGTAAAGGTCTATCTTCAAAACATGGAGGTTTCTACTCGAAGCTATCGAGTGAAGCTATGTGTATTATCTAAATATGCCAAACACACCCCTCTTCACCACCACCATTACTGCCAGCGTCTTCATTCTCTCTTATAGACCTTTGTTACAGATATTGGTTGGATGTACTTTAGATCCATTTCTCCTTTCTTGGCATGAAAGAAGCATTTGTAGTAATCCAGCATATTTTTGTACTTTTGTTTCCCATGAATTCGTACCCGGCTAATTGCCTTCTCAACTCCCCCCCCCCTCTATAACTTACTGCAAGCAACTCTTTCATCTACGGGAGCGCCATGTTTCGATGCCTCTTGTGTTAACCCCAAGCCACCATCTATTATGTTTACTTAACCCCAGCCTTTCTTAGCGGTCAATCTTGGTTCCTATTCTCCCACATATTGATTTCTTCTCATATTCTTTCTCCCCCCCTCCCCCACGGAAATAATGTATTCTATCGGTGACCCCTCTTTTTCTTGCGCATTGGGCGGACCTTTCCCTTGCCGGGCATCGAGCAAGCGAGAGGGTGCCTTTCTTTTCAATCCCCCTGCCCCAAATAGCACTTATAATGTAACAACATGTTTTCCAGCACTTTTATTGCATCGATTTAAGCGGAGGCTTGTTCCGTAGGATTAATTACCGGGCGATAAGTCGGACTTCCACCGGTCAACATCCCCCCTCCACCTACAACACTCTCGAGAAACTGAGGCGGTAGTGCCTGAACGAGGTGGGGCAGGTTAGTCAAAAATAATCGGAGGGGGGGGGATTCGGTGGGGAGGTAAGGGCGATAAATAGGGATTCATTTCAGCATCCTTCGTGTCTCCAGCGGATCCTTCGGGAAGTAATCCACGCCCATCCTACGGGAATTCGGGCAACAATCTGCCTTGGCATACCACTGTTGCATGGTGGATTTATGGTCCTTCTCCGTCATCAGGATCTCGGATAATTCGTCGGGGGTCAACTGGAATTCGTCACCCAGCAAGGAGTCGGTCGACTCCAGCGGAGATTCCTCGTCGTCAGAGAAGTCGGCAAACGGATCGTCCAGGTTCTCCTCCATATTGATCCAACACATCTTGACCGAGTCAAACCTCATGTTCCCGTTTAGATGAATGCTTTCCTTGGTCGAGGGGGGTAGTGACATCCTATAGTGACGTCTGGGCACTCCTGGAAGGAAAGAAACCAGTTAGGACTGAACGGGTGATTGCTAAGGGCGTGACTACCTTTTGGGTGCGTGCTTGGCTTGGCCTGGCCTGGGGAGGCGTGGTGTAGTCGTTCTCCGACAAGTCGGTCTTCTGTGATATTCACTGGCAAATGGGCTATCTTGGAGGAGAAATCGGTGACGGGTGATGGTTGGGAGGAAGGCACTGTACATTTCATGTGGTCCAGAGAGCCGGGCTTGGTGGTTTTTGTCGGTATCGGCGTTGAGTTGAGAAAGTTGAGGACGGGGTGGGGTTTGAGTAGGAATGCAGCGACCCAATCTCCATTACCACAGAACTCAAGTTCTTCTGCTGTCTCCACAGTCTCGCTAGAGTCACTTGCTATTGACGACTTTCCCAGAGGGTGTGCCGCTGCTTCATCCACTAGCTGATTGAGGGTAAAACAGTTCGCGAGTTGAAGTTGTGGGGTGATCGAAGGGGAGCCCGATGGAGTGGAGGGAGCTGAATCATCACTATTCCACTCCACATCCGAGCACCCTGCCATATCCCCTAAATAAATCCTAACTGGGCCTAGACCGAATAGCATCGTTTCACGCTGCCGTGGAGTGTCGGAGATATCTCGATCACTACTGCGAGGAGGGCTGAAGCCCCCTTTCTTCTTGGTTGGAGGGATCAAATTGTCGCACTGGAAGCAAGCAGAATTGGGGGCAGGACTAAGCAATCGCTCAGTAGTTATACGGTCAGATGTGTAGAAACAATATTCCTGTGCGCTAAGCCTATGTCTGGCTCGGGTGCCACAGGGAGTACTAGTGGGTATCAATGTTAGTTTAGAACGGGTATTCACTTCCGTATTAGGGGAAGAAGAGATGTAGGGACCCTGAGGTCTCGTGCGGAGTGAGGTATTATTTCTCCTCTGGGAGGCCAATCTTTTTTGAGACGATATACGCACTGGAGCGAAGGCTGTTTGCTGGCAGGCTTGCTTTTCTTGTGTATCCTTCAAGCTGCTGGTGTATTTCCCGGCTGGTACGGATAGGCCTAGCTTTAGTGTTCCTAGGCCTAGCCCCACATCCCGCCAGGTGGAATCCATGAATTCGGTGGGTTTGGATAGGTAGCTTAGCAGATTAGCAGTGTCCAACATTTCAAGTTACAGAGAAACACTTGCTGCAACACTTGGTCGGTTAAGGATTAGTTCAGGAGTAACCCGGTGAAGATTAAGAGATGCACTAAGAAGGTAGGTGTACTTTGTAGTCGAATAATGGGCTAGCTAAACGGCATAAGGTAGACCAGGATATTTATCACGAACAAAAGAACACTTGGCTACTCAGAAGAAAATGATCCTTAGGGATACTACCGCAATCCTTCTTTGTGAAGAGGAATTTCTTAGGCCGTCCCAAGGAAAAAGTAGATCTGATACGAAGAACGCGCCACAGTCAGCATTGCCATGACTACTTATACCGATCAGGGTTGATCCCAGATCCAATGTAACCCCGCATCTATTTATCAGCATTCCATTAATAAGGTTTACATTGCAGTCCACATTGGAATGATGGAATTCAGAGTTTATTACACCCTCCACGCAGTGGAATTTACTCTGTTGTTATTACTGGTGATGATGTCAAGAAGGCTTTCGACTATGGCAAGTTTACTTATCAGATTCTTTATTGTACTTTTACTTACTTCTCTAATAATTGTAGTAATGGTAATATTATAGCCTTATTTTAGCACACAAGCACGTTTTGCTATCCCTGCTATTAACTGTACTCTACAAGATAAAATGTCCAAGGAATCAAGTAAAGCGTGTGTTTCAATTTGTTTTTCTTAAAACTTAAAACTAACCTTTTTGTACGCATAAACCTTATTATAGCACTGTGAATGCAGCTCTTGAAGCTACCAAGAAGAACCAATCTCCTATCAATATTCAATTCTTGAGTGGTGCTGATGTTTTTGTTGCTGATAAAGGCATTGATAATAAGGACCAAGAAGCCTCTATCCTTGATGGTATTTCCAGTGCCCACTACATACATTTTATTGCCAAGACCTATGGTATTTCTGTTCTTGTCCACTCTTGCCATCAAGAAGCTACTATCTTGATGGGATAATATGCTGTCAGCCAACAAAGAGTACTCAAGACCCACAGTGAGCCCCTCTTTTCTTCTCACACAGTGTATCTTTCCAAGCAGGCCAAGAAAGAAAACATTGAAACCTGTCTCAAATATCTTAAACATGCAGCATCTATGAAGTGTCTCTTGAGAATGGAGATTAGTACCACTGGTGGTGATGAATATGGTGTGGATCACTCAGGTGTAGATAATACAGCTCTTTTCATACAACCTGAGGATATCTGGGAGCTCTACTGTTGTTTCTGTTGCAAGAATCTATGGGGTATTGGAAGTGACTTGGAAAACTAGAAGATTTGCATGATAATCAGTTGTTGTGAACTCAAAATGCCTAGTACAGGTTTAGTTTATAAAAACATTTGAAAAAATATACTTAGATACTTTTGCAGTGTAATAGCTATTACAAGTTGGTGGAAGCTGTTTTTAGCTAGCTATAACAAAAATTTACTCATATAGCTTTCTAACCCTTGGTTAACATTTTTTTCTGGCAATATGAAGCTTGTTAAATATCCTTTATCACAGTTAGATAAGAATTCCAGCATATGACTTTATTATCTACTATCTTGCAAGAGTAGGAGTATTTTGTATGATATAACTGTGAAGTTGTTTTTATCATTATATTAATACTCATTTTGCCATAAAGCATGGAATTTTAGAATTTTTCTTTCAATATGTTTGCTCTTCCAAGACTATGTCAAAGTAGAAGTGCCAACTTTATATTCAATTGGTCATTATGCAAGAAACCATAAACTGTTATTCTCACAATGACTTCCATTATCTCAAGGTCTTTCCCATCAAATAGCTGTTTGAGTATTGACTAACACAACCATGATATAAGCTATGTGATGAATGTTGTAACAGCTTTGGAGATGTTGGAAGTGGTTGGGAGAATAAGTAGATTATGAGGTTTTCACTTGATGGTTTATTGAATGTAAAAGTAGTATTTGTACTTTAGTTGGTCTTGGTAAAGCAAACACGCAGAGTATGTATTGAAAGGTCCCAAAAGCATATATGCAAAGTTTAGGGCTGTTTGGACAACTTTGAGATTTCTTATGTTCTGAGTACCTGATGTTTTGGTGAAAATATTCCAAGTAAATCCCGATGAGGAATTTAGCCTCTTGCGCTAAATAACCGACCATGAAATCTCTTATTTCAGTAGAGGGTCTGGGTGGCTCAAACAAAATCAGTACCAACTCTAATACGAGCAAGGAATGTTTTGATATTATTCAAACACGTCGCAGTAAAGAATCAAGATACCCACCTTTGTATGTTCCAGGAACCGTACATCACCAAAGTTTTATCTAAATTACCTGTTCAAGACATGAAAATACCCGGTAAATACCTGCAACATCATCACAGACCACCAAACAAGACAAAGCTCGAACAATGTCTACACGGTCCGAGCCTGTATGGCCTGCTCCTCAACCCAAACATGAGATACCTCCCGTAGAAGAAGCAACCTTCACACTCTATAAATCCTTGACCATGTTATCAGAAGAAGTCATGATTTCCAAAACATGCCTTGAAAACCACATGGTTGACACTTATATTGCTGCCTTTCAAATGGCCGTCAAGAATGTATGCGACAAGATTCTTTACAAAAAAGAAACAGAGCTTCAAAATCAAGCAGCTCACTTAGCCCTTCGTCTACCCTCTTACATAGCCCTTTCGTTGCCAGCATTGGCCCTTTCAAAATCAAACTGGCTGTTGCAGGCAACATTCCATCATATTTAAAAGTGGGAGATTCAGAAGAGGGTGTAGAGCTTTCTACTCTCAAATCAAATAAATTGACTTGACAAATGTAATCTCTGTATGTATATTTTGTCCTGGGATGCATTCTATGATCCAATTTATGTGATACGATCCCAAAATAAAACGAAATCCAAGAGGCCTCTTTTTTGCTGTCGTTATTTCTTTCTTTTTGCCTCCTCCCCCTATAGCATGCTATCGCTCTATTGCTGCTTTGGGGTTTTCCATGTTATCATACTATTCTAATAATAATAGAAGAATACGAAATTATATCTCTTGAAGCGTATTCAAATAACATGGGCGCGTAGTCTGTCAATCACGGGCCGATTGCAAATTCTGTTATTGTTGTTGTCTATGAGGATGGCACACACACACACACACACACACACCACATTGAGCCTACCCAATTGGGAAGTGACCCATGCCATTCAGATTGAAAGACTGGATTGATATGCCTGTACGCTCAGCACGGTTATGACGGACGCCTCGCTTTTGTCCGTGCCCATCTTTATCAACACCAGTAAACCTGCAGCTTATCTTATTTTGCCCAGGACACATTCGATTGGTTCTTTCTAGCCAGCTTTACACGTGTTTACCATCTCAGCCAACCTGAGAATAACAGGATCAAAGTGGTCTGTGACAAGAGCACAACACGATGATATGAGGGAAGACAAGGAGAAGAAGAAACAACAGAGAGATCGATGTTTGGTCATGAAAGAAGGTATCAGATGATGACAGTGAGAATCCAAAATGGGAGCTAAAGTTGGATCCAACATATCAATATGGTTTTGTATGGTAGTCTCCAAGACTAAGTGCAGAGGCCAACCGAAGAGTCTAGCGCCTGGGCATATAGTAACGGCGGATATGGCCATCCTGTCACAATAACTCAACAGCTTGGCAAGCTGAATTTCTAAATGTTGCAAGAAAGACGGGTAGACAGGCCGCAATAGGCGATCATTGTGGGAATGGAGTGTCAGATTTTTCAATAGTCGAATACCAAGGAATGCTCTGTCTGCCTGAAAGGTCAGTGTATGTGTGCCTTTCTCTCCCCTCCCTCATCTTCTACTCAACTAACATGCGTGTTATATAGTTATTGTTTGAAAAAACTTGGACTCATCACGGAGTTTTCTATTGTTTTTTTGTATATACATATACTAGGCTCTGGGAGTCCACGCATGGCGTTGATCCACATTCATTTGGATACAATCGCCAAACAAGATCAAGTCAATACTTACCAGTAAGGCTCTTATTACAAAAGCTTGTATTGACAATATCAAAGGGTGGAAATTTTCTGTTGAATATTGAACCAGATGAATACGCCCATATTTCGTGGACTGGAAAGTGGCTAATTTATTTTTGTATTCTTTTCTTTTTGTGTATGTGCATGTGTGTGAAACTAAATATATTATCAAATCGTAACAGTATCTCCAGTAGCTTAGCTGCAATTATGCTAATACATTGAGTTAAGCCCAGCAGCTTTGCTGGAATGGTTTTGGTCGCTTTCTCAAACAGATTAATCTTTACTAAATTTTCTAAAGGGCTTCTTAATGCAGCTTTTTCGTTTTATCATGTCAAAAAAGTTTTTTCCTTGAACACTGAAAAATCTGGCCAGACCCTAAGAGTTTGCTTGAGACCCCTCCCCCAACTACCCAAACATCCTACATATTATCTTGAACGCAATGTATATCATACTTTTGTTTTCTGATTGATTAGTAATCTGCCTTGAGGCATTAAGTCGCCGACAAAATTTGGATCCTCCCAACATTCTATTGGCGCCTGGGAGATCCAAGATATTTACTACTGTGAATGCCATTTCGGTTTTATATCTGTCGTTTGCTGACAAATCATTCGAACAACGTCACCCGAAGAATAAAGTATATAAAAGCACATGTATGCCCATACTCATTATCTTCACACTATCACTGCAATAGTTACTGCTAAAATATGAGTGACAACAACAAACAAATCGTCTTCCGATCCACTGAAGGCAAGAACTATACTGATATCAAGCCATTCGAGGAGCCTATTCCTGAAGTAAGCAAGCATGAGATACTGGTCAAAATCAAAGCCGTTTCTCTGAACTATCGCGATCTGATAGTCTCCAACGGCAAATATCCTTTTGGTATCAAGGACCATGTTGTTCCCTGTTCCGACGGTGCTGGTGAGGTGGTCAAGATTGGCTCAGCTGTCCGCAATATTAAAGTTGGTGATCGTGTTGTCTTTACTTTTGATCCTACTGCTTTGTACGGTGTACAAAAGGACTGGAATAATGGTCTTGGTTCTCCTGTAGATGGTGTTCTTCAGCAATACAAGACGTCACTTGAGGACGGTGTCATCAAGCTTCCCTCGGACACTCACCTCTCATGGGGTGAGGCTGCCGCCATGGTCTGCACCGGAGTCACTGCCTGGAATGCTCTATATGGCGGCGCACGCTTCACTGCTGGTCAAAGTGTATTGCTTCTGGGCACTGGTGGTGTCTCCATCACAACCCTGATTCTTGCCCGCGCTGCCGGTGCTACTACCATCATCACGTCTTCTTCTGACGAGAAGCTGAAGTATGTTAAGGAGAAGTTCGGTGCTGATCATACTATCAACTACAGAGACCATCCTGACTGGGAGAAGGAAGTGTTGAAATTAACTAGCGGTCAAGGTGTGGACTATATTATCGAGAACGGCGGGAGTGGTACTCTCCTAAAATCTATTGCATCTGTCAAGAGAGGTGGCAATATTGCTCTGATTGGTTTCCTTTCCGAGCCCAAGGAATACTTTGATGTTGTTGTTCCCCTTATGGACAAGATGGCCACAGCAAGAGGTATTGCAGTCGGCAACAAGCAGCTCTTTGAGGAGCTGGTCCAGTTTGTACATGCTAAGAAGCTCCACATGCCAGTTGAGAAGGAGTTCAGTTTCACTGAAGAAAATGTACATGAGGCCTTTTCTCTTTTGGAAGGACAGTCTCACATTGGCAAAATTGTTATCAATGTAGACTAGAAGTCGTCTACGTAAAAAGTATACTTTCACTGATAAATGCATAAAAAAATCAAAAATCCAATTTGTTCTTTTGCTCTGTCTTTGTAATATTATTAGTACACAAATAACGTGGAGAAATCTCGAATTTAAATATAATTCAAGTTTTGGGTATTTTAAGAATGGATGCGCTTAACTCAGCAGCATAAGAAAAAAGGAGATGACAAGTCTTTCCAAAAGTATTTCAACAAATAGCAAGAGTAAACTTTGAAAATTTGGTTCACAAAAACAACAAGAAGTGGCATTGAGTGCAGCCTCAATTGTGTCTTTGTTGTCAAAGCGGGTTGATCCTAAAACTCAGTTATTTCTTGCAACTTTACATGCTGTATTGTTAAAGTGAAAGGTCTTTGAAATCTGTGGAATCAAATTTGTTGGCTAAAAAATTAAATGTACTTTTTTTTTCAAATATGTAGTAGATGAATTTTACATTGTCTGTCATCATGAGCTTCTGTTTATAAAAAACAAAAGAACAACATTAGTTAGGACGGCGCTGTGTAATCCTGCATCTATTGTACTCATGAGAGGCTTTGTATCTGCGTAAACTAATCAAGGTTTAGCAAGGTTACAATTACAGTAACATAACAACTTGTTCTGTAGGTTCTGCAGATAATGAAGTAGTGTGAAAATTATCATATTCCAGTGCGATCAAACGTTTGGATCCATGCCAAAAGATTGTCCATCAAATCAGCTGCCAGTGGGCCAAATTGATTGTATTTGGACCTCACCCATCTAGGAGACTCATCAAACTTTACTTTCTTGGCATCAGGCAAATGCCTCCATCCTGGTGTACTGTCATCTCATTAGGTGAGCCACAAGGATAAAAATTAAAAGCAGACATTTTAAGGCTTTCTTTGTACACCATATCAAAACATTCCACGCCAGCCAAAATGCTTTTCGAGAAAGTTGATTCTCATATCACGATGACATTTCATTATATTTCCAACGGGAAGAATGACTTCCAAGTTGCTATGAGCCATTTGTCTCAGCTTTATCACAATATGAATGTAGTTCACATATCAAACATACCGGTGAAGGTATGTTTTTTGGCTTTTGTATTGTTTTATCTTATAGTCCTATTGTTGTTGCTTCAAACAGTGTCCGGTTCTGAATGATTCTAGCAGATATAAATAAGACCTCACGGTTGATGTGTTAAATGGCATCCCAGTCAGTGCAGGGTTTGGTATTACATATGGGGTCTTTAAAAGATATGATAGCTCAGAAAGAAATCATATCTACATACAAATTGACAGATGTGATTATGAACGAGTTGAGCAATATCATAAAAAAACAAGCCAAAAAACGTTTGTTAAGGGTTTATGAAAGAACAATGCCAGCTTATTGTGAAAAAAAAATACCGGTAGATCTCCATATCGCTGGCTTGATTTCAAACAAAATTCTAAGCCGGATCCAAAAGCTTCCTCATAGTCAGTTACTTCCAGGTATGATGCAAGATTAGCAGGAATTAAACCCAAACTTTCGAGGTCAGAGAGGAACAAATAGCAACCCTCGAAATTGTCGTCCACAAAATAATAGAACGCCCACCTATCCAGATCCATCGGTGGCTATACCTTATCTTGAGTTTGTTTCGCTCACACTTGAAGAAAAAACTGCTGAAGAAGAAAGCTTGGTCAAGCCCGGGAATCTGTTACGGTTATACTGGATTAATGACAAGGTTGAAAAGAGAGGAAATGGGGAAGAAGGGGATCTCAGTAATGGGGCAGAGATAATCCATAAAAACAATGAATGGAGCGAGTAAAGAAATTATTGGGCGGATAAGCTCAGCTGTGAGAGAACATGCTTCTTCATAATCTTTGTGTACAGCCAATTCAAGGTTTGATGTTTATCCACGGAAGGCGCTTGCTGAGAGTGTTGCCCATCTTGGGTGTTTAGTTCCGAATCGATTTCTGTTCGAGGCATAATTTGGTTGGTGATTTAGAAAACCAAAGGTCTCAGGTCGAAAGAGCGCACTTTGATGGGAAATAGAGGTAGCATACAAAACCCGCCTACTACAAGTGGAGCAATAGACTCACAAATCGATGAAACTTGAGCAGAAAGTTGAGCATTTGACTGTAATTAAAAAAATTAGTGCGTGTTTTCGTCAACGGGTATTATAGATACTCACAATAATGCCAGTTATCAGAAGACTAACTCCCGCCAAGAGACCCAAAACGTCCAAAGTTCTAGTTTTCACCATTCTTCTGAGAATTAAATGTAAATGACTATTTTGTATGGGGGGAAGGTTGCAATAATCTGAATCTCACGCAAATTTAGAGGCAAAGACCATAGTAACCACTTGATCCAATCTGGGCCTTAATAAATGGCAGAGTAAAATTGGTAGCCCAATGCTCCAAAGAATAGCCAGAATGAAGTTTGTTAAAGGTCTCCCTTGAATAAAGTTGGAAGAAAAAACGTCTTGAACGCTACCAAGATCCATTAAACATCTTCATCAGGTTGGCTTAATCTATAAGATTCAAATGTTCGTTGGCGCCGTTCGGCGCTTGTTTTGGCATATTTACTTTTTAAACGAAAGGAGAAATGATATTGATAATTTATTGTTTTTTAAAAACAAAAAATAATGCAACAAAGTGTATGATGTCAACAGAGGACACTTCGCCATTTTTAATTGTATGAGCACAAGAGTTCGGACCTTGAACTGGTGGTTAACGGATGGTCACTCTAGTTAAATCACTGTCTAAAACAAGAACGGGACGATTAGAAGGAGCCCGGCAATCGTAGCTGTGCTGAACGAGTTCGAATTTCCGGCATTGTGTTCATTGCTGCTGGCTTGAGTAGCTTGTGGTTGCGAGGAATCTACTGGTGTCTGTGGATTTCCTGGCTGCCCAGCATTAGCATTTTCATCGTTTGGATTAGGGTTAATGGGTTGGGCTGTTGGCTGGGGACTCTGATCAGATGGTTGAGGGGTAACTTCTGGGTTCTGACCGGATGGCTGAGGAGTAGCTTCTGGGTTCTGACCGGATGGCTGAGGGGTAACCCCCGAGTTATGATCTGATGGCTGAGGGGTAGCCTCCGGGTTATGATCTGATGGCTGAGGGGTAGCCTCCGGGTTATGATCTGATGGCTGGGGGGTAGCCTCCGGGTTATGATCTGATGGCTGGGGGGTAGCCTCGGGGCTATGATCGTCTGGTTGGGCCGAAGCTTCTGGGTTGTGATCAGATGGGTGGGGGGATGCCTCCGGGTTATGATCAGATGGGTGGGGAGTTGCCTCTGGGTTGTGATCAGAGGGGTGCTCGGTAGGTGCTGGATTTGCAGTCACCGGATGATCGGTGCCTGGAGGATGCTCACCTCCAGGAACCAAAGGCGGGACTACCTCACCCGGGTTAACAGTGCTAGTTGGTTCACCAGCGGCGGTGTGACTTGCAACGGTGTCACCCGAGTTAGCTGGTGGCTGATTATCCTCAGGACTGGGGGTGGCAGTCTCAACAACAATGGTGGTGGTTGTAGGGCCGTTCGTATCTTCACCGCTGCCATCGCCATTGCCGTTATCATGGCCATCGTTACCGTTTTCTCCACCACCATTACAGTAATCAGAGGTAGTGCCACAGTAGCCCCATTTGGAACAGCATTGCCCTTCAGGACACTGGACCCCATTTCCGCACGAACCATCATGGGAGATGTTCTGCGACAGAGACGGGGCAGCAAGGAACAGAGAAGTGATGGCAAGTACTTTTAAGAGATGCATGTTAGAATTTAGATTTAGAGGTTAGGAAGGTTGTTTAGTGGGTATTGTTTGATTCATTCACCCCGAACTGATGGGTTTATATACCTCCATAGCCTCGTTTGACGTCCGTCAGGCGCGTCTGCTCGTACGACGCAACGAGCAAGGTAAACAAATCACTGACCACGATTGCGTCCCAGCCACAGCTCTCGACCAATTCAGCGTTTCAATCTGGAAGTGACGTAAATCCAGTGAAGTAGGAATATTCTCTTTGATCCGCTCGCATGAACTTCGCTCCTCGATGAGGCCAATGGCCACATTGATCGCCTAGTGACTAAGCTTTTGTTGCAAACATGGGTGATGCCTTGGCATTGCAAACACAGTCATGGATCGGGTAAGCTGTAACCTGGGCAACAAACTTCCCGGCTACAATCGAGGGTTTATTTAAATCCAATCATATCCAGTGAGATGTCATGGGTTTCAAGAGAATTTGAAAGGGAAAGATAATGGTGGTTACTGAATGCCGGAAGTATCGTTGCGATTAGGATTAGGTGATAAATATCGAAATTATGGGGGTATTCGAGATTTCGATGGCTCGCGGATTGTTAGGTTAAACGTTACGTCGAGCTGTGTTGAGGGATCCTGTGTCAACTTTGTCAAGCCCAGTAGGCGAGAGGGGAGGTCAGAAAGTGTGGGCAAAAATTCTTAGTGAAACTGATTCATCTCCACACTGGATGCCACCATGTTTTTGGTAGAAATGTCTAATAAAGCTTCAATGGATGGCTGCAGATGACCCTTGTTAGCGTGAAGAATGGATTCACAAGTCGCTGGATCGATAGTGGTGAACATATCCTTTAGGATGGCCAATGCTTTACTATAATCCACCGAAGAACCTGGTGTTCTTTCAGACGTAGGCGATTTCCGAAGGGGCGTGGTTGGATAAGTTGGGCCAACAGTGGAGGATCTTTTTCGTGCACTTAGCGGTGAGGATAGGCTGTTAAAGCCTCTCGCTTCACGAAGACTAGAGATACTGGGCTTATCGCCACTTCTGGGCAATCTATAAGGCGTTGGGTGTGTTGACGTAGGTTGAGATCTGCTGGGGGTTTTGATGGTAACAGCATCTTCGCTTTCGATATCGGAGAGGAAACGAGATATTGTACTAGCAGGACGAGCACTCTGGCGAAGTGAGTGGGATTTGCTAGACGGCTCAAATGAATGCCGAGGATTCTTCTGATTAGGGGTAGAAATCGCATTGATGGAAGTATCACAGCTTAATGATCGGCTTAGCGGCTCCGGTAGGGTTTGCTTGGGGGAAATTTCCTCTACCGTTTGGTCAATGTGTCTGTAACGGCAGAGAATCGTGAGTGGCGCATCTCACAGCTGAGATAGATTAGAGCACAATACCGGTTGAACTCATCCACGGAAATAGAGAGCGACTTGCAATCCATACTTTCAATGAAGGAGATTGCTCCCATCTGACAGGCCATTAATCATCAATCGCACTAACCTACACGCCATGCAAAGGAAACATACCAGATTGGTCAAGTAATAACCTGCTTCGGATTGGAGTTTGTCTGGGTTCCTGAAGCGCGAAATATATCTAAGAATGTATGAGCGGGATGACCAGGTAAGCAGCTAAGTATGACGGTACATACTGTACATTGGAGATGAGTTTTGATGGATTGGCTCTAATGACTACCAGAATCAGAACCGGCAGGAATCTATCGGCGCTGGTGTCGGTATTCAAATGCTTTAACAATCGTAGATCAGAGTTAAAGATGTTGGTGCACATGGGTTTTCGCGAGGCGGCAGTAAACAGTAAAAAGGATATCAAAGATGATGATGCAACAGTTCAGAATGCATATTAGCTTATCGCGCGGGGCTTTGTAATGGTTCATTTTCAATAGCTCTAGGTACACCCTATTATTAGCATCGACGATAGCAGGGGGGAGGACAGGGAAATGCCTACCGGCTTGAGCAAATTGCAAGAATGATTCGTTATGACTATTGGCAGGAATATCGAGATGCTCTTCGCGAACCCATCTGTAGAGTTGAATTCTTTGACTTAACACCTCGTCTTTTTCCGCGTCGTCGGTAGTGACTGGACAAAAAGCACTAGTTCCGGTAAGGATTTGTGCCCTCGGAAGAAACGTAGACATTCTCTTACTATTTATAAAGTCGGTTCATGACCAACTTTTCCATTCCTTCAGTAGCGTTTTCAAATTCTTTCTCTGTCGCATTTTGCCAGAGCTCACATCCTTGCATCTTCAGTGATATGCTCTGTGTAGCTAATCTATTAGTTTGCGCGTCTTCTGTATTTCAGGTCTGACTTACATCAAGAAACTCGTGAATGGTTTTGATTTGCTCGTTGACGGATAGAGGTTTGCGACCAAAATCTCTTAGAAAACTGCGCCAATGTTTTAGTTTACACAGGCGCTACACCCACATGATCATTCTTCCTACCTTTTCAAGTAGCGAGCCACAACAGCCGCGTTTTTGTCACGCATTTGCTCTAGAAAACGATTGTACTCAAATCGTTCTGGATCCTGATGTGAAGATGGCCCTGGAGTAATATTTCTACCACCGTCCGACCCATCACTTAGTACTGGGCTAGAAAACCCCGAATATGGCCCAGGTATTTCTTTCGAGTCCGACGAGAGATTACATGAGTTTGGGGTTTTACTCTTGTTATCAGGCGGCGACTCGGTCTTTTTTCCAATCAACCTTACTGGTACTGAAGGGACCTCTAAGTGGGTGTTAGTACCTACAACTATATGTGTGCTAGTGTTGAATTTAGCCAAATTACCGGGTGCCGAGATTGGGGAAGTAGAGTACTCGGTAGAGATGTCAGCATTAGTACTCTCCGTGTGCGTATGAAAGGAGTTCTCCCAAGTTAGGCTCGCAGAGTGAGCAGGCAATTCGGCAGTAGGTGAGTCCGTAGGGGTGTGTGGCGTCTCGACCTCATTAGTTTCACTATGAATATGATGGCAAGTTTAGAACACTTTTGCTTGTAAACCAATCAGACAATGAGATCAATCCAAAAAGTTGCAGAAAAACCTACACATTTTCTAGCCGGTGAATAGAATCAATGTATTTCTGGGAGAGAGGACTAGGAGGACAGTCCGCCCACGGATTATCCTCAGGCAAATCGGAAGATTCACTTCGCCCAGGTATAGTGATGTTCAACTTCACCTGCATCGATTCCAATAAGCTTTTCTCCTCCTGCCCCATGGGTGCCGTGGTTGTGGAGGAAGTCAAAGGCTCTCTAGAATCCATAATGCACTATGGCTATCTTTTAAACCCCAGATCTCTCAAACTTAGGAAATTACTGTCACAGATATGGTGATGACTTGAATCGGTTTATAGAGTGGGTAATAAATATAGCCAGATTGTCCAGGTATGCACAGACTCGAGTGGTATTTGTTGAGACTACTGTAGAAGAATACAATAATGAAAGTCCCAGAACAAAAATGACTGAGTTACAAACACACTAGAGTAAAGGATAATTAAGGGTGGAGTAAAAACGCTCTATTAGATGAAATGTAGAATGCTCTCGATAAAACGATGCAAGTTTCCGTTTGGTCGCCGAAATGAATGATTCGGTCAATGGCGGAAGTTCGGCTTCTTTGTATCGGCTTCATGTGCACCATACTGCCACAAACATTTCAATATTCGAGAACCACTTGATATATCAATATTGATGGATGCAGCCATTGGACAAATGCCCTCTTTGTTAATCGAGTGCTGGGACTAGCTACGGCAGATGGATTTATCAGCCAGGTGACATACTAGACAAAAACACAATTCGTGATTATACTAGCAACAGGGGATGTCGAAGGCGCTATCCAATAATCCAGAGAGGAAACGACATCCTTTGAAAGGCATGGTTTAGTGTTCAGAAGTTACCGCAAGCTAAATGCTGATTACCACTGACCTGTAATAAACCCCCCCCCCATGGCGAATGTGACTGTCTCAAAAGCACGTGATCAATTGTTGAACAGAAGGCATTATATTCGCATTCATCATGCCCACAATTACTTAGCGGCAGTCCATGGGTGGCTGAGCCAGTCGACCAATTTCTCTTGCGGTGATAATAATCAAAGATCAACAAAGCTGTGCATCAATGTGGTGACTAGGGTGACATGCTAATAAATGAAAATAATTCCTGTTGACTCCTTACGACGTAATTCCTACCAATCAATTTTTACCGCAATCAAGGGCTGTGCTGGTCATTTGCTTCTAAATATGGTGATTACCACTTACCAATTGATCAAGTAAGGGGTCCCACTGTAATTCAGATTGTTAAATCCCTTTTTGTTTTACATTCAGGTCCCCTTATTTTACCTGTCGAGGTCCTTTATATCTTCCTACTCCCTCCCATTTTCGTAGAACCCTTGGTATCTCAAGTTACCCAATAAACGCTAGCAAAGAAGGAATATCTATAACTACGCCACCTTCATATTCTCGCTCCCTTAAAGCCAACTCTAAGCTCTCTTTTTTGCCGCCCACATCTCACTAAACTCTATACGTACTTTCAAAGATGCGTTCGAAATTTAAGGATGAACATCCCTTCGGTAGGCTTTCATGGTGCTTTAAACCTAGCCACCGGATTACTCACCTACTTGTCAATCAGAAAAGCGTAAGGCTGAAGCCGAAAGGATTCGTCAAAAATACCCGGACCGTATTCCGGTAATTTGATAATATACGTGCTTCGTAGTCTCCCCCCACTAAAGCGAGACTCGATTTGCTAGGTTATATGTGAAAAAGTTGAGAAAAGCGATATTGCCAGTATCGACAAAAAGAAATATTTAGTTCCTGCCGATCTGACAGTGGGCCAGTTTGTTTATGTCATTCGTAAACGAATCAGACTCAGCCCAGAAAAAGCGATTTTCATATTTGTCAATGAGATGCTTCCGCCTACCGCTGCACTGATGTCAGCCATCTATGAGGAGCATAAAGATGAAGATGGGTTTCTTTATATTACGTACGTAAACATGCTTAATCTTCTTCAAGAGTATTTGGAGTAACATAACTCTGTCTCTAGTTATTCTGGGGAGAACACCTTCGGACACTAAAGGATTGGCTCCTTTCTGAATGTTTGTCTTATGTATATATGCAGGCCCAGGAGCTTTACTTGGTTGATATACTTCTGTCATTAATCTCCAACCCGTCTACATACTACATGCCGCTTCATTGAAATTACGGTACTCTTCATAGTGCTGGTATTTCCATCCTTTCTCAACTGGTTCTCACATTTAGTTTGGTGTGTACCTTGACGCATTCAGCTTCTTCCCAAATTGTTGTTTGCTATGAATGTGTGGATAGTATATACAGAAATCTTGTAGCTACTAAACCATTCACCCATTACACGTATACGACAATTTAAACAATAAACATTTTATGCTAGGTTTACAGGGAATCTCAAGTGTTCCTTTGCACTTGTCTTCTGTGCATCCTTCGTCTGCACACGTAAAAGATACGACAAGAATCAGCCATTTTCAACTCGTTTTGGATTCGTGCAACATGATGGATGATTCGATTTATTAAGAAGTTCCATGAAGGTAAAGATGTACTCACTGTATCACCTGTTTAAAGTATGTGTTGGGTGGAGTTAGTTGCCCCATCTGAGCCCAAGTCCATTCATCAAAAAATCTACAAAGGAGTTCTTTGGAGTAGCCGGTTCAGTGTTGGCTGGGAGATTTCCCTTTGTTGGCGATAGTGGGTTTAGTAGGTTAGCCGTTGGTGATACAATTGGCTCATCTTCCTTGATTATCACCGAAGACATTGATACACCAGTCACGGTGGTGGCGGTAGTGTGTTGAGTATCGTTTCCATAGGAATTTTGGCCCTGAAACGATGGAAGGTTCTGACGTTGACTACGTTGACTTCCATATTTCCATGTTCCAGTTTTGTTGATATTAGAATAAAGTTCAGGATTCCTATGAGTGATGGTCAGCGTGATGGTCAGACGGCAACAAGTATTCCGTATTTGGAAAGTCATTTGATAAACCCCAATACCTTTTTAAATTTTCCCATAATTCGGTAATCATCTCCTCAACCACATCAGGCTTTGTCTGCTTCAATTGCTCAAATCCCATAGCTATCATATTCAGCGGATTTGTTGCGTCAGGATTCTGCTTCTTCACCTGCACAATTCCGTCCCTTAGTAAGCTGGACATCTAGACAAGCAAGTAGGTAGTTCTAACCTTTACTACTGTAGGAAGGACTACGTAGTTTGCAAGATTCCGGCCAGTCTCCTCCAGCTCCGCAATTCGCTTATTACGATCGCCAGTCTCACCGCCTGGTAACTGAAAATTCCCAGGCTTAACAGTTTCGGACCTAAATAGATTTCTATTAAAAAAATCAACGGATTAGGTTTGATATTAAATATCTCTTACCAATCTATAGCACTGGTAGCGTCAAAGAATCGTTCTACCTCAGCTAGTGATATAGTTGCTTCAGATATTACCGAGGTCTACATCAAAGTGCGAGGCGAATTAGTCCAACCTGAGCATCGTGATAAGAGCATCATGCATAATCATACTCTTGTACCAGGACCCAGCTCTTTAACGGTCTTATGGATCATTCGGATTGTGTCGAAGTCCCAAGACATATAGTAATTCTCCTCAGTCTCCAAAGTTCTAATATATACGTTGCATTTTAGCACAGTATCAACCTGACGTAAGCAGAACACTTACGGTGTGCGCCAACTTTCTGCAAATGAGTCATCTTCGTTTTCCAGGATTTTCCATTGCTCGTATTGCTCAATTAACTCTTGCAGACAGGAGACGCCTTTTCGAGAGTTATTGATAAATGGATGTTTGAGAAGCTCTTTCGCTGAAGGTCTCTGTACCCATGAAAGCTCACATTAATTATAGAAATGGAGACCAGTGGGATTAGCGGAATCATACTTCGTTAGGGTTTTTGGTGAGGCATAAAGAGACAAAATCCTTGAATTCTGGTGAGAAATTGCCCTCCAATACTGGCGGCTTATTCTTCGGAATCATAAAGAGCACCCGCATTGGATGATGATCTGCAAATGGTGGTTGTCCTTGAGCCATCTCGATTGCGGTAATGCCCAACGACCAGATATCAGCCTAACATTGGAGAATAAGCGATCAGCACACCGCTAAGAGGAAGTTCTATTCCCTACTTACCTTTGAATCGTAACCAGTTTGTTGAATGACTTCAGGTGCCATCCAGAACTATTGTAGAATCAGTAAATTATTGTGCACAAATGAGATTTCACTATTTCGCATGCGTACCGGAGTCCCCACAAAGGTTCGGCGTTGACTTTTCTGATGCGCCAATTGCGCTGCTACACCAAAGTCAGCTGTAAACCAACCGCTTAGAGAACTGCATCGATATCCAGACCATGAAAAATGAAGCACTTACCTAATTTCACATTTCCAAACTCAGAGAGTAGGATATTGGCACCTATGAACAAGGTCAGTAGCTCATTTTGCACAACGACAGTCACAAGAAGGCATACATTTTATATCTCGATGGATTTTCCCCTCCGAATGTAAGTAATCCAAACCCATCAACAATTCGCGCACTGTGACAGCGATCAATGGTTCTGGAAAAGGGCCTGGTTTGAGCTGAAATAAAATTTAGCAATGTTATTTTCTTCCCCTCGGGAAGGCCAGCAAATCCATTGATCCATCAAAGCTCATCCGGAGACAGTATATACAAATAGAAGTAGCGTTTACCAAATCTAGACAAGAGCCACCTGACATATATTCCATTACTAAAATAAATCGTTAGTATCGAAATAGTGCTGTCATATTCAGCGTATGATAATATCTAAGCCTATTTACCAATCCAGAGTTTAAATCCTTTGACGTAAGAGTGATAATACCGCGTAATGTAGTCGGAATTACACTGTGATAGTAGGGCAATCTCTTGTTGAATGTCGGTTATATCGTCTTCAGCAGTCTCTAGGTCAATCTTTTTTATTGCTACTAGCTGTTTAGACTCGTTATGTATTCTTTGAGTAGGAAGTTGAGAGGAAAAGGGAAGGGAAAAATTTTAGATGCAACCACAACAAGATAAGAGACTTATTTTACCCTTTGTAAACGGTGCCAAAGGAGCCGCTGCCCAATTTTTCTAATACTGTATATATCTTGTCGGGATCAGTTTCAGCAGCCTAGCAGTCAAAAACTATTAGCGGGGTCTCAAGAGTGCTTAGGCTACGCTATCTTCGAATGGTTCAGAATTGAATTTTACCGAAGTCAACATGGTTACTATGATCTTGTCGTGAAGTTCAATTTGGAAGGATTGACTGGGTTAAAAGGAAATAATCCAAGGTTAAGTGGAAGAATTATACAGGAGTAATTATGAAAACTGGATTAAGGACAAAAGGCTAGACAATACCAAAGGTGCCTGCGTTTTATGTCTCTTCGAAATAGTCAGTAAAAATCACCGATAACCCGTGGCTTCATATTTAAGACATTAATGCCATGTACTAGTGAATACCCTTGGGGTATGAGTGACATCCTTAAATGTCATTTGCTTAATTGAGCAAAGTTTAATGGTTGATATGGATATTTTAAAGTTGGTGTTCGTTCTTAATTAATTGATATCCAATCATAACCGTGTTGTGGCCTTCATTTGAATATATGCTTCAGGAGCATATATACAAAGGTGTATTATATGGATGCCAGTGTTTGTTGTCCAGTTGTTCAGATGATTGACGCGACCTTATACATTCACGATGATACCATATGAAGCAATTGACAAAGAGCGATATTAGTCCAGCTGTGCCTTGGGTATTATTTGAGCACGAGGAACATACCGTAGAATGATCACAATAGGCGCTTCAGTACTCATATAATCCAGTGCTCAAAAATCCGACAATGATATGTCCTGTCCAATAAATCACCCACTATATCCAAAAATGGCATACCAAGTATTTCTCTGTTGTTAAATGTATCGTTCGGTCCTCAAATGGTTCTTCTATTGCCACACCCACCGACCTGCAGACTTGAGGGCGAAGTGCGTTCATCCACACTTCGTGAAGTACCAACAGTGAGCCGATTTGAAACACGGCTTGGCTATGCTTTTATTTGACACCATGAAAAGTGCAGGTAGTTTCGGATTGACACAGAACATTGGTAGTAATATTATGCAAGTATATTGGTCGCAACACTCTAAATACTGAGTGGTATCAAAGCCCAATGAAAGTCCTCCCATAGGATAAAACGAATTGCAACCAGGTGGTCACCAGAACCAGAGCGGGTTCCATCCTCACTAACGCAGTATTGTTGAAGTAGAGATGGTTCATCGGTTGGGCTCAGACTATGCTATTTATAAGTGCTTGGAGTATAAAGGGATGAAATATGGAAAAATGGGAATCCATATATACAATGAATCAGATCGATAACTATAACTCTTTTTAACTAGTAAGATATTGGTCAAGTTTGAAAACTAGCCAGTGTAGTTCTCAGCATACTAATCAAATACATCTATCTAGTTCTTGATACACTCGCAACACAGCGCATCGTTAGCCAATCCACTCATCTCTTTCTCTATTATCTCTCTACCTTCCACTGGTAAGCAGTATTGATGTTGCGAGATCTAGGTGTATCAGATGGTGATCGGCGGTTTATAGTTTCTGAGAGTGTTGTTCAGCCCTTGGGTAACGCCTTGTGATGTGTCATTTGAGCAGCCATTGCGAGTTTTGGCGATTAGTGCATCTGGCGCTGACCTATCAACTCGAGACGGGCTTTTGTGACTCTAATTTCGTCGAGTAGGCATTTACCACCAACCACCCTTGTTTATTGGCATTCTTTGAGCACAGTCTAGCTTAATATGAATAGATTGAGCGTTGCCTATGGTAGGTTTGCAAGTATCCTTCATCTGGCTATATCCATTATTATGAGAGGGAGTCTATTATATACATTGGACTGTAGTACAATCCTTAAAAGGGGTGCATCCTCTGGGATATGTTAAAGCGTAGTGGTTTAGCATGCTGGTACGTTGACTGCCAGCCCTCCCTGAGAAGTCTCTTTATATTTCGATTGCATATCTAGTCCAGTTTGTTTCATAGACTTGATCACTTGATCAAGAGCAACCCTGTGCAATCCATCCCCATGAAGGGCCAATTGAGCTGCAGTAACAGCCTTGACAGCTCCAAGCGCGTTTCTCTCTATGCAGGGTATTTGTACGAGACCATCAATCGGATCGCAGGTCAATCCAAGGTTATGTTCCATACCAATTTCTGCTGCGTTTTCAACTTGCTTCGGTGTACCACCCATTACGGCAGCAAAACCGGCAGCACTCATACTGCAAGCCACACCAACTTCTCCTTGGCAACCCACCTCCGCGGCGCTAATACTAGCACCACGCTTGTAGAGCATACCAATAGCGGCGGAAGTAAGTAAGAATTCCATGACATCCGTTTCTGGATCCTCAGATATAAATTCGAGATAGTATTTAAGCACTGCAGGTATCACACCAGCTGCACCGTTTGTTGGCGCAGTAACTACGCGACCTCCAGCAGCATTCTCTTCGTTAACGGCTATGGCGTAGACCGAAAGATAGTCCAGCGCCGGAAGCGAGAGACGCTTAGTATGGCGTTTAGGTAGAGTAGTCTTACTGAGAGAAAACGGCTCGAAATGCTCGACAAGGGGATTACCGCCAACAGGTCTGAGCTGATTGGTATCGGTGGAGGGGTATAGACCACGAAGCAGTTTTTGGTACAATACTGGTGCACGGCGTTGAGCCTTGAGACGGCCAGGAAGATACTTCTCACTTGAAAAGCAGCCATTCTTAATAGAGAGATCCATGACATTCCAAATGGAAAAGAGTTTTTCTTTGATTTCATCCGCAGATCGCCACTGTAGCTCATTTTCGTATACTACCTGCGCGATAGTCATATTTTGTCGGTTGCATATTTCCATTAGTTCCTGAGAGGTTTGAAATGGTAGTACAATACTTGGTTTTTTCGGATGCACACCTCGAAGGTAGACATTTGCATTACCCGCGCCTGCTACATTGGATTTTTCTTGATAAATAAAGCCGCCACCGATGGAAAAATATTCATTTGTAGCCAGCAAATCTCCGTTCTCATCATATACAGTGCACCTCATACCATTTGGATGATGTGGTAAGCTCTCAAAGTAGTGAAAGCGTAAGTCATCTCTCGGTTTGAACCTTATCTTTTTTATGCCATCTAGATGGATGATCTCTGTATCTTCCATTGTCTTCACTCTGGACTTGATCGTACTGGTGTCCACAGTCTCCGGGGACTCCCCCTCTATTCCCATAAGCGTTGCTTCTGGAGTGGCATGGCCTACACCGGTAAGAGCAAGAGAGCCATACAAATCAATGCGTAGTTTTTTTACTTTTTCAAGGATTCCGCGGCTAGTCAGCTCTTCAACGAACATTTTACCTGCACGCATAGGCCCGACAGTATGACTGTAGAGGGGTATTTGGTTAGTTGAACACGGAGACTTATGGTTCTATACATAGTTGCCACAAGAATACCTCGAGGAGGGCCCTACGCCAATCGAAAACATATCAAAGGTAGAGACGACTCCGTGTTTGGTCTCTACATCATCGTCCTCGCAGCATTGTGCTTCAGATATTGCGCTGAAAGTAGGTGTCGAGGAGAATCTGCGCAGAGGTTGGTAACGAAATAAGCTTGTAGCAACATGTGCCCCATGGCATTTTGAAAATACTGGAAAGAACATTGCAGCCGAGAAAACGGCAAACCGAGTGCTTATATGCTGGCAGGACAAATACAATCCTGGATTGGCAATTGGCTAGATCTGCGAATACATTCTTGGATTGACATTGTGGCTAAACTATATTCAATGAAGATCCTGAATGATTACCCGCCATTTAATCGGTACCGAATCCCGTTCATAAATCGAAGACCAAGGTTACGCTGGCCGCTTATTGCGCTTGTGCAAGCCATGCGAAAATTATTCGTAACACATCGATGGTGAATGCTCAACCTCACAAATGGTTTGAAGAAAGAGTTCTAGATTTTATGCATATAAGGTTGCGTTAATGTCAAGGTTGCGGAACAAGCGTCAAGAAAAGCGAGAAAAAACTTCCCAATCCACTCACGGAGACCACCGTAGTACTTTGGCTTTAGGCACTTCTAGCTGTTGCAAGGCCACTCGGCTAGTGCTTGCTCCAGCCTTTGTAAATATTGAGTACGTTTTACTATTGAGGATGGAAAGAAAAATCGTATACTCAGCATCTTGTTGATAGTCTGACCTTTTTTCATGATCCCTGGAATGGTAATTTGCTACCTGGGTTTTCAAGTTCAAGGTCAATATGCCGTACCGAATAGCTACCTTTTAACCAAACATAGCATGGAAGAATGTTATCACACAGGAACGTACATGAAATCTATATTTAGAAATCTGGTGGCTTTACCACGGCAGTTCGGAAGTGGAATAGCCTTCAGCTAAAACCAGTCCAAATGTTAAGTGGATGCCACACGGGGAATGATTACGAATTCAACTTTAAACATTGATTCTCCTTAAAATCGTAGGGTTAGGGGAAGGGTTACAATCACCAACATGTGCAATCTCTATTTCAATTATTCAAAATAAAGATTCCAAGTGCTACATGGATAGCTCTTTCACAAATAAAAGAAAAGTCATTTGGTCAAAGCTGATTATAGCAGTCACTAAGTTCAAGAAGAGTTATAATAGAGTTGAGTGGTACTAAAGGGACAACTAAAGGACTTAGAAAGGTTTAGGGCTAGGAGGGGGTAACAATTAATGACAGGTGAAATCCTTAGCTCAGTAACCCAATGTTAAGAAGCCAAGTGCTATATATGTAGCTTTTTAGATAAATGCCATTTGGTCAAAGCTTACAAGAAAGATTACTAAGGTTGGTGTGTTGTAAAAATTTGTAATTCCACCTAAGCATTCACCTAACTTGGTCACTTAGATCATTACCTTCAAATCCTAGAGAATACTGACCAAATTCCTTGTTGGGATTTTCCTGGAATATTTTCACCAAAATATCAGGTACCCTGAACATGAAAACTCTCAAAATTGTCCAAACAGCCCCAAACTTTGCACACATGTTCTTGTTGTTGTAATTATTAAGTTGTCACCAAAATACTCATGCTAACTTAGTTACATATATCTTGTTCTTTGATTAGCATTCTGTCCTGACCAAATTTCTTGTCGGAATTTACTTGGAATATTTTCACCAAATTATCTGGTACCCAGATTATGATCTTACTCAAAGTTGTCCAAAAGCCCCCAAACTTTGCACACATATTCTTGGGACCTTCCTTAACAAACTCTACATGTTCTTTTGCTCTACTTCATCCAAAGTATAAATACCATACTTTTGAACAATAAATCTACAAGTGAATAACATGTAAATCCTCTAGTTCCCCACATCACTTCCAATACTCCTCAGAATATTGCAGCACTTGTGACCTTCCAAACACCTATTCCATAGGTTTGTTATGCCAAGACCATGTAAAAGTATGAATATTACTTTGCATTCAATAAATCATTGAGTGAAAACCACATAATTCACTTGTCCTCCCAAGCACTTCCAATATCTCCAAGACTCATACAACATAGTGCAGGGAAAGTCACCATTGTGGTGAAATCTTATTTACTTATAAGTATAATGAAGCCAAGTTAATCTGAAGTTATTTCTAGAGAGTTAGGTTTGAGAGGTATCTTATTCTTAAGCTGGGTCAGAGAGTTGATATGCTGAGTGGTACTATATTTCCAAGTTATCTATGTCTTGGGGGAGGGAATGTCACTATGTTGGTGAAATATTTATTTGTTAGGGTTAGGGTTGGGGGAGAGACAGTGACCAACAGGTGAAATCCCTAACTCAGTTGAAACAAAGAAGCCAGTGCTACTGTTGTAGCTATGATTCAAGAGTGTGTAGTTGAGGGGAATTTGTATTCAAGTTAATATATAGAAATGATAGCTGTTCAGTGCTTAAGGCACTGTTCAGTGGGAAGGGGGGTAGCAAGTGGGGTAAGAATTCACCATCAACAACATTAATGAGGGGAACATGATATTGATTGATGCTCATCATAAAGGGAGTGTGCTGCTT
Source organism: Basidiobolus meristosporus CBS 931.73 (assembly GCA_002104905.1). Classification (NCBI taxonomy): domain Eukaryota; kingdom Fungi; phylum Basidiobolomycota; class Basidiobolomycetes; order Basidiobolales; family Basidiobolaceae; genus Basidiobolus; species Basidiobolus meristosporus. The sequence goes on along the minus strand of MCFE01000041.1, from coordinate 241 downwards.
TAGATATTGCTGCCAAAAGTCAGTCAAGTATTTCAGGTAGGCAAGCATGGGCTTTTCTGACTGCGTGATATAACTTACAGGCTTCTTGACATCTAGATCTCCAAGTATGTTCTCCAGCAGGAGCCAGGTGTACTGTGGTGAGTTCTCTTCCAGAGCTTGATCAGTGGATTGTTGCAGTGGTGAAGTCTGAGGTATAATCTGGTTCTAAGGTAGAGGAGTCTGATCTCTCAGGACTTAATCC